>JAPKLX010000002.1:8352092-8583169 GCA_026898415.1 Leonotis leonurus | reverse complement strand
ACAGCCAGAGAGTTCCTTCTACCTCGGCTACAGCCAGAGAGTTACTTTTACCTCGGCTTCAGCCAGAGAGTTACTTCTACCTCGGCCTCAGCCAGAGCTTCACTTCCACTTCGGCAACTACAAGATCTCCACTTCGGTGCCAGATCTTCACTTCGTCCGAAACACACCCACCTCGTCAAGATCTCCACCTCGTTGCCGATCTTCTCTTGAGGGGGGGATGTGATAGGATATGGCATGATATGGCCCATCAATAAAGGCCCAATGCCCGGAAGCAGCTCGGCGGCCCAACACCGCGGCCCATCGGAAGCAGCTCGGCCGGCCCAATAGCACGGCCCACTTACTATAAATAGCCCTAAACCGCCTCTATTATCTATAAATACGAGATAATAGTCAGATTAAAGGGGACGGACAGAATCACTTTCTGTAATCTATACATCAGCTCTCATCTAATTCATAATAAACGAGCTCCCTTCTCCGTGGACGTAGACTTCATTAAAAGTCGAACCACGTAAATCCCGTGTTATTACTTTCTGCACCTTGTATAATCTCACCTCGAAAGTTAAGATCGAACAAATAGGAATACATGGAAAGGAATATTGGGAAAGGAATCTTGAGGGGGTATGGTGGTGGAGCCCACAATATTCGAAACGGTGGAAACTGGAACCGTTGAATATGCGGCGAATGGGTTCCAGTGACTCCTCTCCATTTGCTGCCACGTGTTTCTCTATGGCCCACCACTTATATATTTCTCTTTCTGTGTTTTATTTTTGTATTGCACAAAATCTGGAACCTGCCATAGGTGGCATTGGAGAAAAAACAATATTTACAGTTTACACCTCCAATTTAATTAGTTTTATCTTCTTTAGTTAGATATTTTATTCAATATATCTGTTACAAAACAAAACAGTTAATTCTTTCAAAGTAATTGAATTTACCTACTTTATATCTTTAAAAAAAATAATATTCGTGGTGACTAATAACAAGACAGAGTTAGTACAAGAGTGGAAATATATTATTTTATAGTTCAGTTATTAGTAGATAGTGACACATTTATTTTATCAAAAATAGTTTGAGTTGTCGGCAATGGATATTATTGAGATAATTTTGAGTTCCAAAATTGCAGAGTCGGACCTAATTATTTGTTATATTTTAAATAGAACTTCCCACATAATGTAACATTGTAAATATTTAATTCCAAGTAGTTTTTGATGAGACGTGAGAATAAAAAATGGGTGGATTGAAATAAATAATTGTAGGAGGGACACAAGAAAATAACTGATTAAGTCAAATGACATAAATGCCCCCACAAAGAGAAATACTCCACAATCTAGAGAGAGTGGAGGCATGAATAGTGAGGTTTGGGTTTGGATAGTTCACGTGAAATAATTAGTAGTGTGCATTTGTAGGCAAGTGGAGATAGATAGGGATTGTCTCTTGTCGTCTTTCGAAATCCCCATTCATTTGGGAATCTATCCAATACATACCTTCATTTAACTAATTATTACTCCTTCCCTCATAAATAATACACAAACATATCTATCACAGCCATCTTTATTCATATGGTAATAAAAAAAAATCAAGATTCTTTTACCATATAACAGAATCTCCCTTCTAAAACTACATGCACTGAACCTAATTTATGACGCACGCAATATACAGGTCGGCTAAGATAATGTCTTTATCACAATCCAGATATGTCATAACCTAACAAATTCAAAAATTAAAGACAAAGTTTTATTTAAAAACTTACTGTTTCAACGAATATCATTGAAGAAATAAGGTTGATTGTGACTGAATTTCGATTTAGGGATTGACTCTAACATGTATAGTAGTACATTATTGGTGAATTATAATGCGATGAATGAATGTTACTATTCATGTATCCATTATTTTGTTTATTTTATTTTTCAAATCGTGATAGAAAGAATTAGGTGTGAAATGTGGACACTCTCCATATGTGTCAAGGTCATTGGACAAAGCGCTAAGCGGACTCGATTTTTTTCGGATCTCAAAACGTGCAATCTCGGCCCACTTTAGATGGGGTCATCCAAATTTGTCTTTAGCTTTGTAAACTTTTTATAGTATGTGTCCATTTTTTAAATGTGTCGAATGGAAGAAATGGACCACATGGTTACTGGATCACTACAAAATGTGTAGTCGATAGATATGTTAAAATTAATCTCGAATAATTTTGGGCCAATTTAAAATAATTTTCTTTATTGGAATATATAATGGGCTTACTAGCACCTTCCGGGGAATCAAGCCTCCTATTAGATTCAGCCCGACCCAATCTTTTGCAAACTCGAATTGTAGGTCAAGATCTTGCTCCATTTCAGGAAGTAAATCTCACAAGCTATTAAAATCAATTTATGTTTGTAAAAAAGTAGATGCAATAATTTTCAACAACTCCGATCACATAGTGATTCCTATGTTTATATAGTATTATCACATCAAACGTTAACATTTTAAATTGCGTCCGTGTTTATAGTAACTTTAATTACTTGTACGCAAATCAATTGAATATTCTAGTTTATTATTTAAGCAACAATTGATATATCCCATATTAGTGAACTAAAATATTCAGAATTGTATATATTCGAATTTCTTTTAATAACTATATAATTCTATTAAAATTCATACGGAATCAAAATGGTAAATATAATTATAAGCACAACATTGATATTCATTATCAACTAAATCAACTACTCTTTCACATTTATGTTCTTAAGAAAAGAAAAAAGTTGCATTTTTTAGGGGAGAAAAAGGTTGCATTTGATATCTCAAAATTGTTCATAGCGTGACAACAACGCAATATTCGAATAAATCAATAAGCATTAAATAAAACAATAGCCGCAAATATGTATATGAGCAAATATGTATATGAGTAGTTAATTACTATTTACACCATACATTTTTTACAGTACACGTATACCATAAAACCTAGAAGCATCCATCATTTAATAAATAAAATCAATCCATATCATATTATTTTATTTATTTACATATTCTGATTATTTACCGACTAAAAAGGATATAAAAAGATTCTCAATCGAAAAAAGATAAGACCAAAATATAATTTTTTTAATAAAAAAAGTTGAGAAATAAAAATAAAAATAAAAATTCCTACCGAGATAAAGCATCCAGCAAAGCAAGGGCAATTTCGACTTTTGAGAAAAAGAAAGATGCGAGGACTAGAAGATGACTTTCCTCATGAATCCGACGCAGCAAACAGAGCAGAACCTCTTCATCTCTGTCAAAACTCGCCATTGTTAGCAGAATCTTCGCTTTCCACCTTTCATTTCTTCTACTCTTTCTCTCTCTAAACAATCTCCTTCCTATTGCTTTATCGGTGATATTATTTTCATCAATAAATCAACTAAGAATTGGAAATTTGGAAAATTTTCGAAGATCTGGTGCTAGAATGGGATCGAGAATCCATTCGGAATTCGGTCTGGCTTGCGGATTTTCACCTGAACCTTTCCTTCAGAAGCCAATCGGTCGGTTTTTGGTTGATGTTTTGAAGATTGACTGCGTATCGGATAAGATTTTGAAGCTAGATGATATCGTTTGTCGTTTGCAAGATGAGATGAAGAAGATCGACGCGTTCAAGCGCGAGCTGCCGCTTTGCATGCTTCTCATCAGCGACGGTACGATCTTTTTTTTTTTTTTACCTTTTTCTCTCGTTTTAGGTTTCGGTTGGAGTGTGGACGGGTTGTAGATGATTTAGATCAACGCTTTTGTTTTAGTGAAGTGTTAGTTTTGATGATTTTGTCGATTGCAGCAATTGTGGCAGCTCAGGAGGAGCTGGCTGAGTGTAAGAAGAAGCTAAACCCGGAGCCGGTGTTGGCAGAGTTCATACCTTTGAAAAAGACATGCACTGATGAAAAGGATAATAAACTTGAGGGGAGTAAAGAAAACGATGTTAGCAGTGGAGATAAAAAGAATTGGATGAGCTCTGTGCAGTTATGGAACTCCGATGATCAATACAGTGATTCAAATACTGATTACAGCTGCAAAAAGTCATTCACAACTATAGATACCAGCAAAAAAGTGGTATGACACAATTCATGCTAATTTAGTTTCTTGTTTGTACGAGTATTGATGATATTCTTATGTCTCGTGTATAGAGAATTGGAGAGGAATTAAATGAGGCGGTGATGGATGATGTACTTGAGAGTGGCAAGAAAAGGACACTTGTGCCTTTGAAAAGGAGTCCTAATTTCCCAGTGATGGCGGTGCAGAAGGAGGCCATGGATGAGTTGCCGGTTGCAGGGCTTTCACTTTGTACTCCTGGAGTCAAGAATTCGATGGAGGTGATCAGTCCTATTGGGTCCAGTTATAGCAGATCGAGTTCTTCTCCTGCAACCTCAAATCTTGAACCAAGCTTCAAGCCTGCTGTGCAGACTGGTAGGAAGCAAAGGAGATGCTGGTCGGCTGAATTGCATCGCCAGTTCATTAATGCCCTGCAGCATCTTGGAGGCCCTCAAGGTTTGAAACTCAATAAACTTGTCACTTCATTGAAATGTGCATAATTGATCTTAAGATAAGTAGGAAGTGGGTTTAAGCTTGATTGAGTTTATGTCAATTGCTGAGCAAAGTGTGTGTGAGTTTTTCCCTGCATTCTTAGTTAAGAAACTGTGCTGGTTTTGTTTGATTTGGTTATCATTTTGTGTAATTGCAGAGTTTGGTAGTTTGGTAATTGGTACAATGACTTGTATTATCCGAGACAATTTTACTATCAATAGTGCCTCTCATTTGATTATAATCTAATGCTTTGCAGCTGCTACTCCAAAGCAAATAAGAGAACATATGCAAGTAGACGGCTTAACCAATGATGAAGTGAAGAGCCATCTACAGGTGTGTTTCTTGTTTCCTTCCTTTCAGAATGAAAAAAAAAGGTGATGCTATTAGTTGTTGATGTTTCTTGTTTCATTTCCTTCCTTTCAGAAGTATCGCCTTCACATGAGAAGAACCGCGGCGAATTCAACCACCCAACATGTTGGTCTGTGGGCATCCCAAGAACAGCTTGGTGAGTCCTTGAAGCAGAGCAACAGGCTATCATCAGGCTCCCCCGAAGGCCCTCTTCATTTATCAAGGTCGCGGGAAGGCGACTCCCTCGACGAAGACGATGAATAATCAGAGTACTGGAGCATAGCGAGTCAATTGCACTTATAATGGGAGCAAATGCAATGCTGTATAATTGTTCACCATTAGTTTTGCAGATACAGAGACATACATGGGAAGACTTTAATCGTAAAAATAAACTTCAATTTATAAACAATACATATAAGACATCATGATTCATGAGGCAGAACTGTATCAAAATTTTGCAGGATTAGATTTCCTCATCGGCTTTTTTTGTGATATGAGAATTCTCTTTTACTTGTTGCTTCATTATAAATCTTGATGCCATCTATATTTGAAGTTTGCTTACTAATTATATTGTTTGCTTCCTCTCATATGAAGAATCGAGATAGATAGTTGTGTTTGGAATTTAGTTCAATCTATTCAGCCTTCATAATTTATATATCACTTATCACTTTATGATGCTAATTAAAACCTAATATAAAGTAGTATAGTTGTTACATTTATATTTAGTATATTTAGCTGAGTGTATTATTATATTTTATATTCATCTTATTTTAGTTGTCATATTTTATATTCAATATTTTTATATTGTATATTTAACTATAATAAAACAGGAGAATTAAAGTGGGAGGTGCCAAATGAGGGAGTATATCCCAAGAATCCAAGAATGCTATGAGGAGACATATTTTGGTTTCTTAATCCAAATGAATTTCAATCAACCATTTTGAAAAGGCACCACCTTAATTAATGCATGGTTCATGGTTGGGTAATCATTTATTTAAAATAATCAGAAGGTTTAGGAACATTATTCTAGAGACAGATGTGATATTGGACAAGATTAGTAATTATCATCATGTTTAGTATAATATTAGCAAGTTCTTGTTTAATCTGCTCAATTAAACTATTGAGTGAGTGGGGATTAGTCCATGATTTAGGGTTTGCAATAATATATTCAACCTTTTTATTGGGTACACTGAGTCAGAAATTATACTATATTTGGGATGTTGGAAGACTCAAGGTTGTTTCCACCATAGGTGTAGCAACTAAAGGCAATTTTTGGGGAATCCAAGACTTAAAATATGTTTTGAGAAAATTGATGGAATCCACTTAATTTAATGTTAGCAGGTAAAGAATGGTTCACAGGTAGACAAAAAGGAGAATCTTGATTTGTCCGAAATTCAAAGCAGAGAAACTGCATCCGAAAAAGTGTATTATAAATAAATATTATAATTGTAAGTTATAAATATTAAATATTGTTATTTGCAATTATTAATTAAATCAAAAATAAAACCACTATGTCTAGTGTAATTGACCATTCTTTTTCGCAAAAGGATACCAAATCAAACAGATTACAACATAAAAAGCTATGGACAAATATGACTCTTTTTTCCCATTTTTATAGAAAACGTTAAAATACAAAATTGTGTGAGAATATACAAATTTGAAAATTTTAAACCATATCAAATGCTAAAGAAATTAAATTTGTGATTGGTTCATAAACGTCATGAAACCATTAAAAAACTATCAACAAAATGACTTTTATAAAGAGATTATATTTGAATATTAAATCAGATAAGATTAAAGACACTTGAAAAGTCAAATGACCTTTTATTGAATCTCAAGAGCCCAAGTCATTAGAGATTGCTTTAATAAATAAAGATAACAATATGAGGAGTGAATCATCAAAGTTGATAAATCCCACTTTACAAAAATTAAAATGTGTCTTGATATTTATCCAAAAATGTTGACAAAAAGTCCCTTTTAACAACAATATAATGGAGAAAGAATCAAATCCGACAAGATATAGTGAGTGGGCCAATTCATGACTTTATTTTATTGTAGTAATTAAAAGTAATTAACAATTTATATATATTTGTTGAAAACAGTCGCGTGGATAAATTATTTAGAGAAATTTTGCAATCACGTTTAAATTAGGTTTGTCTTTTAAACTTAGAATTTGTTGGTTACTTTTCTATTATAGTTAGTTTGTAAGAGATTCTCTCAATACTATATATTGTTTAGACCAAATCAAGTTATTAAAATAGTGACAAAGAGAAAGCAATAGACTAAGGCCCATCCAAGATAAATGGGCTTGCTTTAATTGATAGTTTTTGGTAGCCCAAAATAATACAACAAACTTCCTTCATTCATTACCACTTCACTTCAGAGGACAGATTCTAACTCTCATACACTTTCTCTTCTTTCTATATTTCAATAATTTTAATCATTTTTTTTCCAGATTGTCTCACGTTCGATTTGTTCTGTTTAGTACTCCCTCCGTCACAGCTGAGATGTCCCAATTTTCATTTAGGGACGTCCCAGCTGAGATGTCTCATTTCCTCTTTTGGGTGGAGAATAAAGAAAAAGTAAGGTAGTTGGAGAGTAAGAAAAATGGGTAGATAGAAATTAAAGTGTTAATTAAAATTGTCATAGTTTGCGGTGCGAAAAATTATGAGACATTTAAGGTGAGACAGAGGGAGTAGTACTATATTTTTATTTATATATCTGTGCCAAATATCTATACAATTAAGCACGTGCATGAATGAATATCTTAATTAATAGTACTAATAGTACAATTAAATTAATGAATGGCTAGCTTCAAAGTTACTTATTGAAAGGTTTCCGTACGTTGACCACACTGGGAAAATAATCGATAGTATTTTGTTATGTGTAATTTATATATATAATATATAATATGTACTTATTGATAACACAAAAAATTACAGATGTGAATTAAAATGGAATAAAGACTGGAAAGCACAAGATTTCAATAAAGAAACGACAAGCAGAAGAGGTTGCTATTTATATATAATTATATTCATTCAGAAGCATCATCGCATAAAACTAAGAAGAAAAAAGCTGTTGTGTTTTCTGGGCTTATTAATTGATTTTGACTAACTTTTGTACTGGCCATCGATTTTTGTATTAGGATTTTCTCCCATTCGAAAAAAAATAAATTAAAAAAAACGAATGAAGAATATATGGGATGATTAGTATTAGTCATGATTACTATCACCAATGCATTGTATATATAGTATATATTCCCTTTTCTAAACTGATATTCTGTCATTTTTCCTGACAAATTAATTTTAATTTGGTACATGTATAAGGCAACATAATTTATTAATGTGATTTATGAAAGCTTTGAGAACAAATGAAAGGTGCATGATCGATGGATATGTGTAGATCTAAATAAGTAATTAATAAAATGAAGAATAATCGAATATCTACATTAATATCGTCATGATGGGGTTCTTGTAGTTGTAGGTCACACTATTAATTAATATAATGAATAGTTTTATTCTCTTTATATTTATTTTGTTAAATCAATATGATTTCATCACCAATTGTCATCTCAAAACGCTTATAAATGAATCCAGATGCTCATTAAAAAAAAACAATTAATTTAAGAATTAAAATGAACTGTTCGTCATTCTTTTTTTTTTCCTGGATAAAGATGTCGTTTCTTTTCATTTTTTAAGCAAAAAAAAATATTCTGTTGAAAAGCAAATTTGCATGGAAAGAGATTTATAATAATAAAGAGAAAAAAATGAAGTGGCACAAAGTATCCAATTTTTGACTTCTCGTAATTGGCTTCAAAGAAAAAGACAAAATCTTAAGTTTCTTAAAAATATGATAATTATGAGTAAAACATGAAACATCAAGAATTTAATAATTAAAACAACAGAAATACTGAATACACAATATACTAATTAATTAATAATGCATGATTCTGAGCTCTAATCTCATTAATGTTAATCCACCTACTAATATATCTAAAGGGTAAATAGGATTGAGAATTTTACCACTATCACTTTGCTGTATCACAGTTAGTATAACAAAATTTAGCATAATTGTTGCATGATTTACCTTATAAACATATATTTATGACCCCAACGGTTATCTTTTAAGGACAGCATGTGTCTTCTGCACTAAAATTACTGCTATTAATTAAATAGAATCAATACATACATTCCAAGAGAACAAACATGCACATGACAATAAAAACCTATTTAAATCATTCTTCTGCCACATCACTGTTATGGTACTAAATAATTATATATATTAAATACTCACAATATACTCCCTTCCTTCCCAATAAGTGTCCCATTTAGGAAATTTTTTTTGTCCCTCAATAAATGTTTTATTTTAAAAATCAAGATAAAAGTTACTTCATCCGTTCACTTAAATGTGGCTCGTTCATTTTTGGCACGTAGAATAAAAAAGTGGTAGTTGAGTGTGTAAAAATGGTAGTTGAGTGTGTAAAAATGGTAGTTGAGTGTGTGAAAGTGTTAGTTGAAGGGTAATATTTTTACCAAAATAGGAAAGTGACCACTTATAAGTAAACAAACAAAAGAGGAAAGGTGACCACATTTAAGTGAAAAGAAAGAGTATATTAAAAGTCCAATTTTACCACTTTCATCATTGACTTATTTTTACATTTTATGTTTTCTATACAATCATTAGGAGCAAATACTGGAAATTAATTAATTCATTGGTATGTGAGTTTTTAAGTTTGGGAACACTTAATCGAGGATGGAGGGAGTAACAATCAACTCAAACAAAATTTTACACTGCATCACCTTTGAATACAACAAAAACATTCATTTTCTAACTTATTATTAACCTACTTGTTTGTCATTAGAGACATACTCCCAATATCCACTAAATATGTGATGTTTTGATCCAAAAACTCTCACATTTTTTAATTAAAACAAGATATATTTAGTGTGACAGATAGTGAGTATATCATTTCAATTTAACTCTACATGAAATAATGTAAATCTATAACATATACACTATGAATAGGAGAACATTTAAATTTTACCATCAAGAAATCTCAGAACCAAATTAAGAATTAGTGTGGTCCCAATAAATAATTAATAGGATGTAAACATAACATAAGACTGTAAAGAGCATCAATTCAATCCAAGCTGGACTGCTGCTGCTTGCTGCATCTCTATTCTCTAGTCCCTTTACTACACAAATACTCCTTCTCAGTCCCACAAAAATGCTCTATACTTTCTTGAAACTTGTCATGCAAATATATACATATATACATACCCTAATAAATGTTAGTTTTTTAAATTAAGCAATTGTCTCATCTGATGCTTATATGAGTCATGTTTGACACTTGAAGTTGCTAGAGGAAAACAAAAACAAGAAAACAAAGAAAAAGATCAAGTGAAAAAAACCCTTTCCCTCCTCTTTTTTTTCTTCTACCTACCTGGCTTTCACACTTGGATTTCTCAAGCTTTGTTTTTTTAGTACTCTCTTTTCTATTGCAAAAATAGGAGAGATTTAAAAGTACCTGTAAACAACAAGTAGGACTACTTACTCTCCCACACTTTTCCAACTTCATTTTGTTACGGTCCTTAGCTCCAACATTCTTGAGAAAACTTAAGTTTCTCAACCATGACAAACACTTGACACCATATTTGCTTCTTTTACCCCTTTCAAACTTTTATCTACTCCCAACGAAAATATTCTAGCTTACCCTTTTCGTGAGTTATTATTATTTTTTTCTCTTAGTAATATCCTCGAACACCTTATCTTCAAGAAGCTCAGAATTGTAACGACTCCCAGAAATGGCGACTTCCGCTCCAGTAATGGACCCTTTACAGCCGCCGCCGATGCAGATGGATCAACAAGCTTACCCCCCGCATTCGGGTCACGGGTCGGTTGGGCCCGTAATCGGAGTTCTCGCCGTCATTACAATTCTCGGCGCCATAGCGGTGATGATTGGGCGGCTTTGCTCCGGTCGGGGCATTCGGGGCCGCGCAAAGTACGATTTTGAGAGATGGGTTGAGACCAAATGCGCTTCTTGCATTGATGGCCGGGTCGACCCACCTCCGCCGCGCGCGGTGGTTGAGCCCCGCCCCAGCACCTCACCGGGAGATGGCGCAAGGGCGGCGGAGCCGCCTGAAGAGAGAGATGAGGAGGCTAGCGACGGCCATCATCATCAACAACAACAACAACATGAGTAGAGCTCGATCAAAATGTTGAACTGAATCCAAGGTGTCACTGTAAAATGTTTTTTCTTTCTTTTTTCAACTTTCTATTTGGGGAAAATGAAATTTAATTTTTTTTTTATGAATTATATATTATTTTTATGAGCTTTGATATTACAACCGATGATCGGAAACCTTAATTTAGGGTACTATTCGAAAGCTTCATAACTGAATTAGGGAAAAAAAGGAGTCTTGAAAAATAGAAAACGTACACATTGCTCGAAAAATATATGGAATTAAGGTTTTGATTTTGCAGGAAATATATAGGAATTGTTACAAAGAGATTTTAACAACGTTGTATAGTAAAACGCAAACTCCAATATTATAAAAATGCAGTAAAAAGTATTTCAAACTAGCTAATTTTACCTTTGCTACAGTTACATGCTTTTATGATGCTAGTACATTTTTAATTACGAGTTAGTTGGAAAATTTATTTATTTTTGTTTTATTTAATTGCAAAATTGCCTACTAATTTTGACTTCTGTCTATATTCGGGAAAGGTAATGAAAGTGAAACATCAATTTTGTTTTGACATTTTAAAATTTTTTTTATTGGTTTAATTTGTTTCATTAGATTTGTCAATGTAATTATATCAAACTATCAAATTAAAAAGGAGAAACTATTGGCAAAGAGGTGAATTTTGTTCCATCAATAATGTCTCTTTTTAGAAAGTTGGTGGAGCACTTTCATTTTCTTTCTTTTGTCCCACTTTTTTAACACCCAAACAAAACTATTCATCATATTTGCTCTGAGCAGAAATTTAATTTTTGTAATGTCTATAATGCAAGAAGATTAAGCATATGTCTGTTGTGTATATAGTGGCGTGGCCATCATGTCACGTGATAGGCGAGTGGTGGCATAGAGATTCCTCTGTTGGGTTTGACTTTGACCATGTGATATTGCAGCTTTTGTCGAGGAATATGCAGCGGTGGAGAGCCGCGGCGGCAGGTAGCCACCAACGGGGTTCGCCGCCGTAGTCAGCCGCGGCCGCAATCCCAACCTCCACTTGTTCACCGCCATCTGCTATTGGCCCTTTCCTCCACTATTTCCAAGTGGGAATCAGAATCAAGAATCATCCTATTTATTCATTTTTTAAAATCTTTACTGCAGCTTATGATGAAATTTCAAGAAATAAGATTCTTTTTCATTTATGTTTTTTAATGGGAACCAATCTGTGCTGTAATGGGCTCAGCTTAATGGTCCCAACCATGCTTCAAATTGAGTACACCACAACATATGCAGCATAGTACATTTAGCATAGGATGTGATAATCAAAGCATAGCATATATATTCATATCATAATATGAAATCACAGAACCACAGAACAGCAGAAAACGTTGCAAATATGAATAATATCTGAGATGAGGAAGCAGAGTGAGTAGCAACACTATGGGGTTTAAGCAGCAAAATGTAGACTTACCTCTAGCAGCACCAATGAATCATCAAGGAATCTTGTTGAAAGATTAACAAGCTTATCCATGCCACCCTTTTCAACAATAAGGTTCTTATTCAGATCACTTCCTGCAAGCTAATCAAACGCATTATATTAGACATTCTTGAAACTTCTAAACCAGTGAACACAGAAATATGCAGTATATACCAAACTGAATGTAAGAGGAATGTTAAAACTAAGTCCATAAAGAAAGAGCTTTAGGGAAAATAAAATAGTGAGGAATATTTCTAGAGACGGACAAACACCATAGATTGGAAGAATGATGTACAATAAAATCATTAAACAATGCAATCAAATTCAAGCAAGAGTATGAAGAGGAAATGCTGTGCATACCAGAATGCCTAAAGGTACGTTGAAAATAATCAAGTAAATAGGACGAAAATTTTGCGCTTTGCAGCAGCAGCAGCACTAATGAGCATAAATAATTGGCATGGTTAGCAACTGCCTAACAATCTAATGAAAACGACCTCCTTTAGCTGTCCATACTGAAAGACCTGATTGCTTAAGCTCCCACTAAAATGTAATCATAGATATATGGTGATTGTGCACTGATGCAAAGGCAGATAAACAAATAGAATAGACAACCAATACAAGTACCAAAAACATCCGCATGGTTAAACAAAGCAATACAAGCAAATCTAATCCTTTTTGTAGTTAAGGTTGCGTAATTTTCTATTTAGGTTTTCTAATACATCTCCATCTGTATTTAGATGCATACCGGAGAGATCAACTCCTTGAAGTGTGAGTGTCTCGATAGCATCGTTGAGAGCTTCAATCGGATCCATGCCGAGGTCTTCAATGTTTTCCTTCACCATTTCGTCGAAACTTGCTGCGACACTTTACGCGCCGCCGCCGCCGCCGCCGATGATCTAGAGAAGATGCTTCGTGGTTAAGAAATTTGAAAAATAATAACGGGCTGCGATTGGGCTCATTAAAGGTTTCAGTTTGGGCCTAAAATTCCCAGTAGCCCATTAAATCCGGGTAGTGCTAAATTGGTAATTATTGCATTTCTAGAGTTCAAAATTTAAATCACTATAATAAAAATAAGTTTATGATGCAAAACGTATGTTATTTCTTTAAAGAGTTAATTGAATGGAAATTCATAAACAATTTGTAATTTTGGTTTTTTCCCATAATATTTTATTTTGGCGAATTAATTCATGAACTTGATGTTTCTTTTGATTTTTCTCACGATACTAAATTAATTTCAAATTAAAGTTAATGTGACAATTTAAATTCCTACATGACAATATTAGAGAACAAGTTGAATAAATTGGAAAAAAGAAGAAACACAAAATATCTCCAATTATAGTAGAAGATAGATAAATTGAAAACGAGAGAGATATACATAACAAAGAGGAGATCGAGAAATCGATGTAAATAGATTAAGGATTGCGGGAAATGACCATGCATTTTTAATAAAAAATATCGTTACTCATTTTATGAGATGATAGCGTTTTGAATTGTAATACATATGTGTTTTTTTATTTTATACAATTAAATTAAAATACCACATCAATTTTGTCAAAAAATATAACATCATGAAAAAAATCAAAAAAAATATTAAATTCATGGATTAATTGGCCAAAATAAAATGTCATGGGAAAAAACCAAAATTTCAAAAAGTTTTTGAATTTATAGGCAATTAACTCTTCTTTAAATTAGTCCAAAATTATAAAATATTAAAATTATACTCTCTCTGTCCCACTAAGTTTGACACATTTTTCTTATTGGAGCGTCGCATTAAGCTCGACACATTCTTAAAATAGTACTCCCTCCATCCCAACTAGCTTGAGGCACTTCTTTTCGGCACGAGAATTATTGAGTTAAGGAGTGTGTGCTTAAAGTATAAAGTGATGATATAAATATATATTATTTAAATTTGTGTGTGTAATAAATGTTTTCTAAAAAGGAAATGACTCAAACTAGTTGAGACGGCCCAAAAAGGAATACAACTCAAGTTAGTTAGAACAGAGAGAGTAAAAGTTAATCTCATCAAAAAGGTGTGGACCCTATCACCTTTATCACTCTTACACTACTTTATACATTTTCTTTAATAATCGTGCAAGAACAAAATGTATCAAGACTTAATGGGACAGATGGAGTATAAAAGAGTGTAGATTAAGAATGTAGATGGAATGGACGTTACAACTTTTGAGCTGGTTGTTTGCATTATATCCACATGTTGATTGTGGATTAGGTACAATCACATTTGTCATTTTCGAAAAATTGAGTTATTTTTCCATAACCATTGTCGATTGTCAATTGTATAAATTGATATTCATTGTTAGCCCCCAATTCTATTTTTGCTTAGTCCTTTTGAATTTCAAGCATATCTAAAGCAGGATTTTACTTCAAGTATCAGTAACAAAAACATAATGACAAAGACTTCTCAAGAGTAATTGGGGAGGATGGTTATAGTTTATTGATGTATATTATTATTAATTCATTTATTATTGGAGTTTATAAACATTTAAGCATAGATAATTATGGTTTATTTAATCCAATAAAAGTGTGTTAAAAAAGGAGCTCCCAAATTAACTATTAGTAAGTACTAAAAAATTTAAAAAGTAATTAGATCTAAGTTTCTGACATAAAGATATACTATTAAATTAATATATAATCATATTTTGAATTTTAGAGATCTTGAATTAGCCAGCCTCATCACCTTTCCAGTCTGGTCGCCAAATGTTTATATTTATTTATTTCGAGAATGTATATGTGATTTATTTAATAAGGACTTGTTTGTTAGACAAGATATGATAGGATTAGATTAAATTATTTTACCAAATCATATGTTTAGTAGCAAATGTGAATAAGACGTCGGCCCGCTATTAAACTAGGCCCGTGCCAAAATCACTATTTCCCTCTATATTTTAATCGTAAGAAGGGATATGATTAAAATAATCCTTATACATCATACAAATTTAATATTATCATGTTATATCTTATCTTGGCTACCAAACATGCCCTAATAATATAAATCAAAGATGCAACATAGTTAATAGATTATGCAGTGAATGCAATTATCACCGACTAAATGCGTCCATAGTTCATCGAATGTAACTATGTAAGATACAAACATTTATAATAGAAAATACAAAAATAAATAATAGGAGAAGACGAGGAAAAGTCTAAAGTGTCCCAATAAACATATAACATGTGAGAAGGGAATTGAGGCGAATATAATAATGTGCAGAAAATAGGAATAATATAAGTAAACATACGAGACAATGGGACACACACTAGTGATGTGATGGAACTTCAACCATATTTGCGGCGGTACCAAAGAACAACTAAATTTAGGTTTTATATATATTGGTGTTAAAAAATGGTAATCATCCTCGTAATCGAATCATAATTATCGATTTTTGAAATTGTAATCGTTTTCGTTAGTTCGATTTTGAACCGCAGAACAGTATAGAAAAAGTTCTGGTCTAGTTTAAAATATTTGAAATTATGAACCTGCGATTTCGAACCATCGGGTCATCAATATTTATTATTATAGATTTTCTATCCGTAATTCATTTTTATCTATTATATCATATATAATTTTACTATTTTACTTTTTTAATTCATAAATTTATATTTTAACTCGTAAATTTATATAAAAGTACACATATTTAAGGTGATTTTAAAAAAATCGCAATTCAAAATCAAAATCGTCGGTTCAAAATTAGAACCGTCATGAATAGTTTCGATACCTAATTAAAATCATTTTAACCACGATTCAATTATAACTTAAAAATAATAAAATTATAAATCAGCGGTTCTGTTATAGTTTGAACTACAACTGTGAATGTCTTTAATCAGACGGTATTTTATAGTTTGAACTACAACTGTGAATGTCTTTAATCAGACGGTATTACGCTGCCGTAGTATATTGATATTATGTTATTAGGTTATTAAAATATAAGGTTTGAGTTTTACAATTTTCAAAATTTAAGAAAAAGATTGAATATGCTTTCAACCTTCGTAATGTTACGAAGACATACTAGCAAGTAGTAGTTTCTTTATATTGTTTTATATTAATCGATATTTAGTTTCTACAAATCTTTTTTTTTTTGGTAAATTAATATGTATATCTAGGCAATCCATAATTTTCAGGTGGGATGGATACATATGAATAATCAATATTATCATTTTCAGGATAATAATGACTTTAACAAGTTCATTTTGACTTGAGGTATTCATGTCACTTTTCACATTTTCCAAGGCTGATATATTCACTTTGACTTAAAAGTACTCCACTTATGTAGTATATCCTTTTGGTCACTATTAAATTCTAATCTTGGACAAGTTTGTAGTTCACATAAAAAATATTCTGTTTACTACCGTCAAAAAAAGTAAAGATGTAACAAAACCAGTCGAATAATTTTAGATGTTTATTGCAGAGTTCAGTTGAGGTCCAAATAATTTTTATCAAATATTTCAAAGTTCCGTAATCAATTTGAATTTAAGTGAGTTAGTTAGATACTTACTACAATTATTAGTAATTATAGTATGATTTGATAAATAATTTTATATTCTAAAGATAAATTAGCTAACGAGCTCACCCAGTCCACTAGACGAATTAAATATAAACAATTTTAAATTGAACTAATTCAATTAAGGAGATTCAGTAAACCAACTTCGATAAGGCAAAAATGACCACTTTTCTTTTATAATTTATACTAGTAATTTTGAAGCCACAAATAATAAGGCAGGCTAGGCTAGGCTAGGCTAGGCTGCACTTACAAAATAGAAAATGAAACCAAATCTAGAAGCTTTGTGGAGGAAGATGTTTTCAAATTTCAATAGTAGAACTACAACTATAATACTCTTGCCATACACAAGCAAACCATAGATGATAAAACGCCAATTTCATGCTACAAAGCTAGTATGTGATCTTCGACAATTTAATTTAAAACAAGTAATAATTATAAACTAAGAAAATCACTATAAATCGATCATGGGAGTATTCTCCTCGAAGCCACTCCCCAAGCCCAACCCCTACGCCAGGAGAGAGGAGCTGGAGCACCCAGAGCCGCCGCAAAGCAAGACGCCGGCGGCGGAGACACCACGGAGGAGGCCCAATCCTCCGCCGTCGCCGGCAAAGCACCTCAAAGCGGTTTTGTTGAGGAGGCAAGTGCCGGCGAAGGCTACTAATGCGGCGGCGATACGGGAAGGGGGGGAGGAGGAGGTGGCGGCGGTGGGTTTGAATAAGAGCTTTGGGTTGTCGAAGAAGTTCGCGAGTAGATTCGAAGTTGGAGAAGAGGTAGGGCGAGGGCATTTCGGGTATACCTGCTCCGCCATTGGCAAGAAAAGTGAGCTTAAAGGACAAAAGGTCGCCGTCAAAATCATTCCAAAATCCAAGGTTCGTATTTCACTATGCATGTTATGATTCGAGCGAGAGAGATAGAGAGAGAGGAATTAGTGTTTTTTGTAGTAATAGCAGCAAGAACACGTTTAAGTATGTTTGTTTCTTGGATAATTTTATTTAGAATATAGTCTGAGATTTGTAATAGAAACCCCACTTTTAATTAATATCAGATTATAATCTTTATCCTAAGATGAATCCCATATTTGCAGAGATGTTTATTATCGACATCATTGCTATAGATGCATGAAGAACATTATTGGTGCAATGATATAGGAGATGAGATAGGCTTAATCTGCAGTGGGACTCATCCATTTATGTCTAATCAAGACAGTTCTTTTATATTAAATGCATCACAAATTAGGCGACGAATAGTCAGAGTCTGACTACGATGATTTCTGTTTGAGACGTGTTATATAGAATATGACATATAAATCAAGATTGTTTGTTAGATGACAATGATAGTCAAGAATGCTCTATGGTCAAGAAATTGTCCATATCATATGTATTCTTTAATTTAATCTAGACATTTGGTTTGGGCGCATATCATTTCATGCTATCTCAAAGAGGATACTTAGAACACCATGATCTCAGGTTTAGGTAATTAGAGAGACTTATGAGCTTAACCGTAGAGGACACGGATTAGACCTTGATCTCATGAATCGCCCTTTTCTTTTTGAGTTCGGGGAAGGGAAATGGAGTCTTTTAGTTCGAATACCATTAGGAACTCGAGTTAGAGAATTTTAGTTTAGGGTCATGTTTCTTGTGCTTGGTGGATTTAAGATGGTCAATCTTGTCATCAATAATCAGAGTTGCATTATTCAGTTTGATACTTGCAGGAAATCAAAGAAGCATCCCTTTATTTGGTTTGCCTTCATGTGCTAGGACAACTTGTTTCCTTTTGTTTTCTACTAACTTCTGTAAAGTTTAAAATCTTCCTTGTGCTTTTCATATTCAATCTTTCTCTAATCACATGGCTATGGTGAGAGCAGATGACAACAGCCGTTGCTATCGAAGATGTTAGACGAGAGATTAAGATATTGCATTCCCTGACACGACACCCTAATCTACCACAGTTTCACGATGCATTTGAAGATGCTGATAACGTCTACATAGTCATGGAGTAAGCATCCAAGATATGTAAACTCATGTATATTTCAAAATTTGATAAAATTTTGTATTTCTTTCCCTAGATTGTGTGAAGGGGGAGAGCTCCTTGAGAGTATACTTATAAGGTGCCATTTGATTCTATTCAACCTTATGTTATCTTTCATTTCCTATAGATTGCTAAGCATGGCATTGCACTTGTATGTCTGTGTTGTGATTAGAGGTGGGAAATTCTCAGAATATTATGCGAAGACGATCGTTGTACAGATTCTGAACGTCGTTGCATTCTTCCATCTCCAAGGAGTGATCCACCGCGATATAAAACCAGAGGTAACTAACTCTGTATATATGTTCATGTAGCTTATGTTTTGGTATTGGGTATTTGTGTAGTTCCCTGAGTTCAGATGTTGTGCAGAATTTCTTGTTTAAATCCAAAGATGAAGATTCTGAGTTGAAAGCTATTGATTTTGGGCTATCAGACATCATCAGACCAGGCAAGTTACCCTTCCTCAAAATCTCAAAATCTAGCTATTCTTCTGTAAGAATTTTAATTCTAGGTTGATCTGTCTATGGCTTATGTACACAGATCAAAAGCTCAATGAGATCGTTGGAAGCGCGTACTACGTTGCGCCTGAAGTTCTTCGCAGATCATATGGCACAGGGGCTGATGTTTGGAGCATAGGTGTTATAGCTTATATACTACTATGCGGCAGCCGTCCCTTCTGGGCTCGTACCGATTCTGGCATTTTCCGAGCAGTTCTTAAAGCTAGCCCGCACTTTAATGATGATCCTTGGCCTTCGTTATCTTCGGTGTCGAAGGATTTTGTAAGGTGTCTATTATGTAAAGATCCAAGCCGAAGAATCACAGCTGCTCAGGCTTTGTGTAAGCATCTCTCTACTTTCTCACGGTGCAGCTTCCACAGTCTTGTCACATCTCTATGAGATTTTCTCATTTGCAGGCCATCCATGGTTAAGAGATCACAAGAAAGCACACCTGCAGATTGATGTTCATATATTCAGAACCATGAAAGCATACATGCGCTCATCGCCCTTGCGTAGGGCTGCCTTGAGGGTGTGTATATATACTATATAGTAACACTTGAATTTCGACCTCTCGTAAAAATGATTGCATTAGTGAGGATTCTTGGCCAATTCTTACAGGCATTGTCCAAAATATTGACGGAAGACGAACTCTTTTACCTCGATAAACAATTCGAATTGCTGTGTCCAGATGCAAGTGGAGGAATAACTTTAGAAACCATAAAATCGGTTAGCCTTTTCTTCCATCATAATCCACTCGTTTAGCATTCTCTGTCCTTCATGAGGTGAACACTGTTTTTTCCGGTTTGGTCCAAGCAGGCCCTGATAAGTAATGCAACGGAGGTGATGAAGGAGTCTCGCGTTCTTGATTTCCTGGAGCCAGTAATAACAACACAGTGCTGCCTTTTCATATGTTGCATGGTTTTTGATGCTCTAGCTAGCAACTTATGTGCAGATGCTTCTGATTTGCAGCTAAACGCACTCGGATATAGGAAGATGAGCCATGAAGAGTTCCACACAGCTGCATTGAGCATTCATCAGCTGGAGATAGTTGATGGCTGGGAAGAACGAGCTCGATCTGCATATGAGATATTTGACAGAGATGGAAACAGGGTCATTCTCATTCAAGAACTAGCATCCGTAAGCCTCAGCTTCTTTTCTTCTCTTATGTTCCATTTCAGTTTCAAGACCGTATCTTTTGGTACTGAGGTTCAACTGATGCGATTACCAGGAGCTTGGGCTTAGCCCTTCAGTATCAATCCATGCAGTTCTGCAAGAGTATATAAGACACACAGATGGAAAACTGACCTTGCCCGGTTTCCTTAAACTGCTGCACAGCTTACACATGGGCTCGCCTGCAAAGACACCGTAAGAGGTAGAAGCAAGAACTTTGGATGAAAATAGTTAGTATCAGTTGCACGAACCTACCAACTATTTCACGAATTTGGCCATTGCACCTTTCTTGCCTGGGTCTTCAATTATTGATCAGTACTTTTTGTGTATACTTGGCGAGAAAAGCAAACATATTTGGCTGGATAGAAAGCAAAGGGAGCTGGAGATTGCACCACAAATGTACAGAAGCATCTTCAACATAGAGCTGAAGAACTATGTTGTGCTACTTCAAAATTCTGTGATTTTTGTTTCTTTACCACACGAATGTAACGTATATATCTTCTGAAAAAAATAACTTACTCTTCAAAGTTCAAATACCATTTGGTTATATTTCTGAAATACATAACATATTCTGGGGTTCAATTCGAGTAATGATACAAATAATAACAGATAGCAATGACATTGTTCAGAAGGCTCACATCAGTTTCTTGTTGTATTTAGACCCTTACAGCATTGTCAGCAGTGATGATGTAGTGGTCAACACAAAAGCCTAAAAATCGCACATAATTGAGTATGTACACACACTCAGAATTATGCCAATGCTACAAAGTGCACGGATCATCAAATGACAGCCAAAAGAGTAATTCATTCCGTAACAGAGTTAAGCAATAGCACAGTATAAGCAACTACTTACAACTACCTACTTTCCTAATTCATATCTTAAGTTGCGGGACTAAAATAAGCTAATTTGTCTTATGAAATACAGCACCAATGACAAGCTAAACTGTGTTAGTGATACAATGCATAGCTAATCTTGCATATACCATGTAACAAAGAGATATAAAGCACTCATCTTGATGACAGTCGCTGATATAGATCATCGGCCAAAACTTGCCTCAGGTTCTCCCCATAGTAATAACACGACTTCTCGTTTTCAAGCACCCTTGGTGGCTGCCCACTCTCCTCCGGTTCCTTCCACAGCTCCGGCTCAGGCTCCCTAGCAACCTGACACAGATTATGCAACACGCAGCAAGCAACTATGGTTTGAGGAGCATGATTCAATCCCACATTTAAATCTTGAAGAATCTTCCACCTCCCCTTTAGCAATCCGATTGCGTCCTCCACTGGCTTCCTCCCTTCAAGCAAAGCCTCATCAAATGCATTCTGGGCAGGACTACCCGTCCTATTGTAACTAAACGGCGTAAGCAGAAAGGAGAGTAATGGGAAACTGCAGTCCCCAACTATATACGGCCTCACAGGCTGCCCCCTAACGCTAACAGGCTTATCCCAAACAATGTCGCTTGAAATCAACTTATTGTACAACAAACTATCCCGAAAGTGATCGGCATCGTCGTACCCGCCCGGCGCCTTCACACAAACATCCCAAAATATCTTCTTGTGATCGGCAACAACTTGCAACAGAATTGATGGAAATCCGTATTTGCAGTAGTACATGGAGCCGTTGATCACATCAGGGCTGAGCTTATGAAGCTTGACTGGTGTTGTATCAATGGCGCCACACACATTTGGCAGTGGCGTCAGCTCCTGAAATCCCTGCGTTGTCTCGACCAGGCGGCGGCGCGCCACCGGAATTTTGATAAATTCCGGGTAGAGTTTGGTGGCGAGAAGGCGGGTGACCATGTTTGTGATCTTCGAAATTAGGTAGGGTTCGAGGGCATATCGGAAAGCAAGAGTTTTGAGGCTGAGGCCGTGAGCGAGGCGGGACAGAACCATGGCGACGGCGTAATCCGAGGGCAGGGAGAGCTGAGATTGAGTTATGTAGGGTTTAAGTTTCTCAACGACGGTGGTGAAAACGGGGTAGGATAAGCCGTATAGAGATCGCCATTGGGCATCGCGGAGGGGGGCCTCCATCGCCCAAATGCGCTCGGTAGACAGGGCTCGGAAGGCGGCGACGGAGAATTCGGAGGGGGGTTTCCCGGCGGCCAACGAGGGGGAAGCGGAGGAGGTCTTGGACTTCTTTTTGGATGGGGGGTGGGAGGCAAGGTAGGAAATGACGGAGGTGAGCGTGAAGAAGAGGAGCGGCGCCGCGGAGGTGGAAGTGGCATCGGCGGTGGAGGACGAGAGGGTGGTGGAGGATAGGAGTGGGGAGGTGGTGGGGTCCAGGTAATTGTGAAGGTGAAGAAGATTTGATAGCATTAGGAGAAAAGATTGATCCATGATTGAGAAACCCAAACCCTAGAGAGCAAAAGGTTCGAGCTTTAACTGAAATTTGTTGATGTAGAAGAAATCGGCAGGAATAGGCGGTGGCGGCGATCACAATACGACGCCGTATTAGTGCACACCGAGGTGGAAGTGTGAGAGGAATACATCACTATTAGTGAAATGTCAACTATACCCCCAGAGGCCGCCACCTCTGAAATCGAATTATTGAAAAGGCCCAATTTATTTGAATATGTATATAAACGGATTATTTTAAATATTGAAACGGCATCGTTCAGCATAAATAAGCACAACAGCAAAGTAGGGAAGAATCTGGGAAATATTTCTGCTAGTTGCTTTTCCGGTAACTGAAGTTGATCGAAATCATTTTAAGCCATGACAGAGGTACGACCGTACGAGCATAATTCTTTCATCGCATACCGATTTGTTTTTATCTCATTTTTTCTAATTGAAGCTCCGGAAGCGTGTTTAAATATAGAGATGTGATTATTTATTACGTCTTATAGGTATAATCATAATCATACACATGTATCTTTATAGAAAAAAATGTGAACTTTAATCCTAGCAGCTTTTGACAGAATGGCATGGCTTTTTTAGTAGGAACTAGAAGAATCTGAATTCAAGGATGATCTTTTTGGGTTTCTGAATCCTCCAATTAAGTTAGGAAAGAAAAAGTTGCATATGCATAGATTAGATTTGGCATTTCGAATGGGATTTCTGACTGTAGATTTAGCTGCAGAAAAAGATAGAAGTGTTGATCCACCTGCTGCTCTTGTTTTGGGTTGTCAGACTTTAAAATCCCTGATTGACTGAGTGGATTTAGTTTTAGATCGGCTTATTCAGTTTCTTGTCCAACATGAAAATGCATTTGCAAGCTTGTACTACGATAACTAAGAAGATTAAGGGAGGTTATAATTGTTATTATGATATGTGGTTGCTTGTCTCTCCCCGTTCCCTTAAAAAATAAGAGGACTAGTCCTTTGAATTATTTATTTTGGATTTTGATCAATAAATGTTAATGCCGTCTGAAGAGCCTTTCCTTTTTGTTTATTTTTGTCTCCAGTACTGGGTCAGTCAGGGTAACAAGTGGTGTGACACCTGCAAGATTTACATATCCAATAATCCTGCCAGCATTAGAAATCATGAGCTTGGGCAGCGGCACAAGGATATGGTCACCAAGAGGCTTAACACTATGCGGGAAACGAAGGCTGCGAAAGATAAGGAACAAAAGCAAGCAGCTAAAGTCCTAGAACAGATAGAAGCTGTGAGTTATCATTCTGTCTTGTATGTGATAACAATTCTCTGTTATAACAATTAGTCTAATAAATGTGTACCTGTAACAATTCTCTGTTATAATAAAAAGAGGAAAGCTTAGATTAGAATAAAGTGTACCTGTAACAATTCTCTGTTATAACAATTCTACAAGTTCTATGTTTAGCGTTACTTATAACAATTCAATGATATTTACATTACGACTCTGAGAATCTCTTACAAGTTTACATTCTGATATTCTCTGTTGTCAAACCTTTGACTGCTTCTATCTATACTTCACTTATTTGTTGTTATTTCACTCTAAGTCTTCTATAATTTACCTATATACAGAAAGCCCAACGCAGCTACCAGAAGGATTTGGCTTCTTTTCAAGAGGCAAGAGAGTCTAATGCGCAGGCTCTCATTGAAGATAATAATCTTGGAACTGCTGATAGTTCAACTATGCCTGGAGGTGACAGAAATTGGTTTTGTAATTTGTAATTAGTTGGGCTTATCATTTGGGTTTGAACTATATGTATAATGACTACACTGATTGATAGCACAATGTTAAGTGGATCTGCTTGTTACCATCACCTACTTGATGTCCTAAGCTGATTCCTCTATTTTACCTGAGAATCTGATCAATAAGTTATTTGTATAACGTGATTCATCTTCACATATAGTAAAGCTCCCTGTTAAACGTATGGCATATCTGTATATTTCATTTAAATGAGTCCTCTGATTAAACATCATCTTGCTAATGAATGTTTTCGTTCATTACATACCTGCTTTATGTTTTCTTGACTGAACTTTTCAATAGATCTAATCACTTCCTCTCTCAATTTATAGAATGGGAGCATGACAGTTCATCAGGCTACTACTATAATCAAACAACTGGTTTTCACTATGATCCTAATTCTGGCTTCTACTACTCGGATTCTTTGGGTATGCACATTTCCTTTAGTACTGTGTTCTGTGAAGATTATATCTATGATATACATCTCTAATGATATGCCAATACAATAGGTAAATGGGTGCCACAAGAAGAGGCCCTTGCAGCCTTTTATGCCTCTCCGAGCTCTATGGGAAAGACACCTAGTATGGGGAAGCCACCATCACAGAATAAATTAACTGCTGAAAGCAAAAGTGGCTCAACCTCTGAAAGTGGACCTCCACCAGGACGGTTGGTTTCCACGCCACTCAATCCGATGAGATCTATGAAAGGTTCTAAATCATCGGTCACCGTTAAGAGAAAACGGCCAGACGAGAAGCCCAAAGCTGTGTCAAAAGAGGAATCAGCTGCACTTAAGACTAGGGAGGCTGCTAGGAAGAGAGTTGAAGAGAGGGAGAAATCAGCGCTTGGTCTGTATAGGCTCTGATACAAGCGTTTGCTTCCAAAAACCCTTCCAAATTTGTTGTAATAGGTAAGTTTTAAAATCACAATTGACTATACTGCTCAAATGTGTTGTAGACTTGTAGTAAAAAAGTGCCCCCTATACATTGATATTTTACATCTTTAATCCATCAGTTTTGTGTAAGAAATTGATTGTCCTAACATGATCTGTGCAGGAGTCGAAAGCTTGAAGTGGCAAAGTGTGATCAAAGCACTCGGATACCGCGGTATCTTAGTGAATACGGCAATATTTGTGGCCCGGCTTGTACCATGTACTGATAGACCTGCATTTCTGCTTGTAGGTCGAGAGATGACGACCTTTGATGTATCCACCAAAGATTATACTAGCTTTTTAACATGGGTAATTCTTCAAATTTTCTGAATATTTGATGAAGCAGAAACCTTTTCTTTTATGTTTGCTTTCTTTTTACCAGTAGCACTTAAAAACTAAATGATTTATGCAACTGAATTCCTATACTTCCTTACCGTTCTCTCAAAAACTACTCTTTCTTTCTCTGGTACTGATCGTCTCTCTTGAGTATTTTTGTGGGCTAATGTACAGTAGTAGAGTCACTGCAAGAAAAGAGAACAATACTCCATCTGTCCCGCTATTTATATCCCACTTTGACCAAAAAGCTCTCACGATTCTGATCAAAATAGGACATAAATAGCGGGACAGATGGAGTAGCATTTTCAAGTGAGAATGAGTTAAAATAACATAGGGATAAGTTTCACCGTTGTTTACTTTAAGATGATAATCGAGTCAAGTAAGGTTCAAAAACGTCGGCGGTGGTTCCCGGGTAGATGACCGACGGCACCACCACATGGTGTGGTGCCCGCAGCTCTTTTATTGTCTTCCATTCAGTGTAGTGTTCACACACTGCATTTACTTACCTTTCACTCAATTCAGTCAAAACTATTTAATAAGTCTACTCTTCCACCCACATTCTCTTCATTCATTCTTCTCTACTGCTCGAATGTATCGGCCCCCCACACAAGTACTTACTTAGATGATGGTCCAAATTAAATTTTCAGATCTATTTTGGATTTATGATTTGTGCTGAATTGTATTTTTTTTTTTACTAATTTTGTTTGTTATGTATTTAAATATATAATTTTGTTTGGTAAAGATCTACTCCCTCCGTCCCCCAATAAGTGTCCCCAAACATAAAAACTCACGTACCAATACAATTAATAATTTCTACTATTTATCCCTAATTATTACATTGAAACTATAAAAAGCAAAAAATATTCAAATTATTACAAGGGCAAAATATGAACTTTAATACTATTTTACTCTTAAAAATTGAAATGGGACACTTATTAGGGGATAAATTTTTTCCCCTTATGGAACACTTATTAGGGGACTGAGGATGTATTATACACATGTATTTGATGACATGCACGCATCATAATATACACGTACTATATTCATAAGTTTTCGAGTAGTTAAATTGTTGTCAAGTACCTGTCATCATTAAAACAAAATCAATGAACCTTTTCCATTCGAGAAAAGAAAATTAAAAAAAGTAACACCTGTGATTAATGATAGATTCATGTATATCCATCTCACGGCGTGATAGAATATGCTCTCAATAGGAAATTTAAGAGCAAAAGGCAAAGAAAAAAGTGAAGTTCGAAAAAGGTAGCACAATCACAGGGGTTTCTAAAATAACTATTGCCTAATCAATCAAATGCAGCTCTCCACCATTATTATAGCTCCGTTGATCTGAAACTCGACTGCTTTACGTCGTCTTTGTCGTTTCGACTCTTCTTGAGCTGCCAGTATTTCTTCATCTGCTGTTCCTTGTCTTTCGCCCTACTCTCCGACGCGCTTCTGAACAGCAATAGGTCTTTGATCTTCCACTTCTTGTACCACAACCATGATGATGATGATGATGAGTTCTTGCTCTGATCTTCTTCTTGATCGAATGGGAGGTCGGAGACTCGGAAGGGGGAGAGCGATCGCCACGAGCCCTTGTTTCTCTCTCTAGATGATGATGAGGATGGTGGTGGTGGTTGTGGATTGGTGTTTCTCTCTCTACCGCTTCTGTTGCTGCTACTGCTAATGCTGCTCTCTTTACTCGTTTGTTCCAACGCGGCGGCGAAAGGGTCCACGTCATCTTTGGGGGGCCGGTGGCGGCGGGGGGAGAGAATCCTCCTTGGCGATTTACTGGGGGAATCAACTACGTCGAGTGAGTGGAGGCGCGGCGGGGGTTTGAGGGGTCTGATTTTTCCAGCGTGGAAGAGTTCGTCGGCGGGGAGGGAGGGGCAGTGGAGGTGGGCGCTGAAGTCGAAGGCGAAGTCGGTGTCGGTGGAGGTGGACTTGCGGGTGCCGGGCTTCTCCTCCCAGTGGAAGGGGACTGCGGAGGGGGTGGAGAGGTGGAGGTCGCCGGCGTGGTAGAAGGTGGAGATGCGGGTGGGGCTGGTGGGGGCGCTGTAGAAGAAGATGTTGGTGAAGCGTTGGGGGCTGGAGGTGGTGCTGAGGTAAGGGGTGGTGGAGGAGCTGTCGAAGTTGAAGTCAGGGGCAGGGGTGTGGGAGGGGATCATCACCTCCATCTCCATTGCTGCTCTCTCACTGTGTGTGCCGTGTGTAAAGAAGAAGACGAAGAAGAAGAACAGAGAGACTTCAGAGTATATATGTGTGTGTGTGAGAGAGAGTAGTTGCAATGGCAGTGCAAAGAAAGAGGTTCGTTATATAAAGTTAGGACTTACGAGAGGAAAGGAAATAAGGGTAAAAACGTCTAAACATTTATTGAAAAATAAATTTAATCGCAAATTTAAATAGTTTTTAGTAAGTATGAATTTAAAATTTTATTCTTTACTAATTTTTTGGCTAATTGTAAATATTTAGAATAAGACAAATCAGTAGAAAAAAATAGAAGAATAATGTTTCCAACGTGTTCTCTTGAAATAGAACAAAGCTCGATTTAACCGGTGTTTGTAAGACTAAAAATTTCGGCAACATCTAAAAAAGAAGACTTTTTTTGCCTTCTTTTTTTGCGTATATTATTATTAATGACTTCCGCGTCTCCTATTGATCAACACCTCTTAGGCACTTGTATATTTCATAATGCATGTTACAACTTACAACTGTTAAAACTTGGGAATTGAAGATTAATATTGAAAGATGCAGCTTCTTTAGCAAATGTCAAGAAAATGCAGTTTGGCATATTCTTGATACAAAGAAGTTATTCAAATAGAGTAAGTAAATTAATGGTAGTGTTGAAAGTGTTGATGGCATCAATCATCATAGTTGGTTGTGTGTAGGAGGAAGCTTTCCTTCCAAGAAAGAAGTGAAGAAGGCGATAGCTCTCTGAGGCTGGTAGCTGGGCACGAAATGCCCTGCTCCTCTTATCGTCACAAACGTCACGTTTTCATATCTCTCCACATATCCTCCAACCTTCATCAACCATGCACATCAAATTCATTAAATATATATATAATCTCAAAATCTAACCTTCAATCTTCTTCGTTCAAGTTTAAGTTACCTCGTCTCCATTGTACCAGGGGTACCACGGAGTCTTAACGGCCGCCCCAAGCTTCGCCATCGAGTACCTAGTCGTTGTCACCGGCACTCTCCCATCCGTGTCTCCACTGCCACCATTTCAAAAGCAATGCTCTATCTCATTACTCTCGTACTAGTTTGAATTACTATACACAGTATCTTTATAACTAGGTGTGGTTCCTTACCTGTAGATCCAAACACTGATGCCACTAGCCATGAGCTCCTGGATGACAGGTAAAACCGAATCCGGTTCGTCGTTCCATCCCTCGCCGATCATGTCACTGCAGTAAGGTTGGAACAGTTAAGTAAAAGTCCACAGTTCTGTCTCATTTCAGCTTCATTACATTACCTGCAAGCTTCCCACGGGCCAGGAAGTCCGGTGGTGTTTGCATGGAGTGCCTGCTGCACTTCCGGCGTGTTTAGATAGGTATACACATAGTCGCCGGAGCATGCATCGAACGAGGATAGCTGCTTTCAACGAAGAGGAAATAGAGGATCAGACGAATATATAAACATAAACAATGGTGCTTTGGTTTGAGAAGAGGAAAGTACCGAGGGAGAAGTGGAGTTGGAGCCACAAAAAGGTGCATATATGTCATAAATGAATATATCTCCTACTTCATTATCTGCCATATCCACAGCTTCTTCACATTGATCTGTTAACTCCGGCGACGAGAAGTTGCAGTACTTAACTATCCCGTCGTGGCTCTGATCCGACATGAGAGCGTGCGACCAGAAGTAGTCGTAAAACCCGTTTACCTCGTCTAGGAAATCGATGTATGCATTTCCAATCTGAAGCCAAGCAAGAAGGTAGGATCATGTCCTAATGGAATAGCATATTGAGTTGTTTGTTACAATAAGAATTGACAACTTACTGCAATTCCTTTCAAGTTAATGACTGTTTGGTTAGTGATTTGGTTGTTGTGAAGGATTAGCTGAGCCAGCTGCGGTGCATAGTGACCAGCATAACTCTCCCCAGTGATGTAGAAGTCTCTGGTTTTGTACTCTGGAAACCTCTCCAACCAGTTCACTAGGAAGGTGTAGGAATCTGCTGCTGTTTTCGTGTCTCCGGTCACGTAGTCCGATGATGTATTCGAGTAGGAGAATCCAACTCCGGCAGGTGACTCCAAGAACAGGACATTAGCCACTGCAGATATAGGCAATGCATGTTTTGTGAACAAGACAGTACACTTTTAGTTTTAGTAGAGTTAACATTAACATAAGAAGGCTCTCTCTCTCTCTCTCTCTCACTCTCACCAGTGTTCCAAGCATTCTCATTGTACCACAGAGTCTCCCCATCAGGATTCACACGAAACGGCCCGAGTTCTGTCATCGCTCCGTTTCCTATCGAAGAACATCCTGGTCCTGTTTGTAACAACGTTCACACAAATTAGTATGTAGTAAAAAATTCGGAAGTAGATATTGCGTCCTGCTAAAGTTGACTTGTTATCCTTTTTGGGCCGTTCCACTAAAATACACTTGTTTGCGGACCCTACCATCTAACTTTAACAGGACATAAAGAGTATATACAAAGTACTAACTAACCTCCATTGAGCCAGAGGACTAGTGGCTTGGTAGAAGGGTTGTCGGACTCGGTTAGCCAATAGAAAAGGGCTCGTCCCGCTGTAGAATCAACGGTCACGTATCCCGAATACTGATCAAAGCTCACTTCAGGCTGCCCCGGCAACTCAACTATCTTGTCTAAGTCCTTTAGGCCATCCTGAGGAGCGGTGTAAACCGGTGAGTATTCACCGGTGGAAGCTTCTTTGATCGTAAACGACTTCCCTTGTGATCTCTTGGCCTTGTGAGCTTTTAGAAGGTTTCCGAGAGGGTCACGGTTCTTGCCACCGTAGCATTGTACGGAGGCAAGAAAGCACAGAAGAGAAAGGAAAATGATAAGTGCAGCCTTCATATCTTTAGCCTTGGATAAACAGCTAAAGAGAAGAGGAGTAGTGATGAATGATGTTATAATGAGAGTTTATATATATATATAAGAAGAAAGATTAAGGTATTGAGTTATGGAAGTAGTAGTTTTTTGGGAGGATTGAAAAGGACGTTAAGTTAGGCGATGTAAACACAGGTAATGAACTCATCATCAACAAGGCTGGTTACCTTTGTTCCTTAGCTAACACATCCTAGTCTTTGTTTTCTTCAGTTCGTTGACTTCATTCATTCATTGGGAGTAGTATTAATTAGTTAACGACGGACCTTTAGTCATCCAATATTCCAATTACATTGTTGAGATGTCCTAAAACTATTGTTGCAGCATTGATAGTGTCAACTTCTGTGTATCGTACGTAGAGTTCCATCCATGATGTCCAATAATAATTTAATTAATATTAATACTCATCATGTCATGTTATGTGAAAATTAGGTTCTCCTTCACGTATATTCTAGATTATACTCATCTAAGCACACTCCTTGGAAAGCTAAGCAAACTTATCATGATTCATGATGAGATCTGTTGTATTATCCGTCGCTAGTTTAGCAAATATTTTGTCTTCTACAATCAACTTCATGGAACATTACAAAAATATATTATGCAATCTCATTAAATATATATGATATGATGCACTTTCTTTATGCGGTTGACTTTAACACAGTCATAGTCATACAACTAAGTAATCGTCAAATATAGTGCAACTCAATGAAATTTTCCAGATAAAAAGACACACAAAGAAAAGGAAAGATGTGACTCGATCATGAAGTTGTAATTAATATACTCAGACGAACTTATTTCTTTAATTTTAGCATTACGTTATTGATTGTTTAACAACTCATAGATACTTAATTCTTATGTCTTAAAAGTGCAGTTTTGGTTTCAGAACCCATATAAATAGCTCTAATAATTATGCCAAAAATTTGTAGGTTATCAATATGTTTTGAATTGTTTAATTCAATTTGATTTTTAAAATTTACTCCATCCCTCCACAATGTTTGTTACATATTTTCTTTTTTGGACGTCCACCAATGTTTTTACATTTTAAACTTTTTTTTATATAACACACTTCAATTAAATAATAATAATAAGTGGGACACAAATTCCAATAACTACACTCATTCATCTAATGTCAAAGCACTACATTACAATACGTGTCGGGTCAAAATGTAACATACATTTGTGGACGGAGGGAGTATTAAAAAATAAAAATTGGAAATTAAATTGGAAAATTTTTAATATACAAATTAAATAGACTTATTGTTTATAAACACATATATTTATTTATATTAAAATATAAACATATTGTTTATATTGAACAGAAAAAAATATTCGTAATCAAATTGGGGTCATTAAATTTCGAATTCGAATGTTCAAAATTCTAATGAGATATTAAATCAAACTAAAATTATTTAATTCGTTTATAACCGATCAATAATAGAGAAGTTAGGAAAGACGGAAATGTACTGATGATAATGTATAGCATAGAAAATGCAGTTTGGCAAATTCTTGAGAGAGTTTAGAAATAGTGTAAAATTGGTACAACAATTTAGAGCATATGATGATGCATGTATGCAACCTTCGTTACAATACATGATTAGTTTTGTGATTAATTTCCTAAGAAAAGGTAGGCGCAGAATGAGAAGTGTGTAGTCTGTATGTATCTTGAATGGAATTGATGAGGTGGAGGTGGAGGTTGATTAGCTAGGTCTGAGCAGAAGGTAGCTTTCCCTGAATGAAGGAGGAGAAGAAAGAGAGAGCACGTTGAGGTTGATAGCTCGGAACGAAATGCCCTGCTCCCCTTACGCTCACGAACGTTACATTCTCGTATCCAACCACATACCCTGCCACCTACATTCACCCAAACCTTCTCAATTAGTCCCTAGCTAATATATATATATATATATGTGCATGGGTGTGTTCTTAATTAATTACCTCGCCTTGGAAATCCCAGGGGTACCATGGAGTGGTGACAGCAGCACCCAGTTTAGCCATTGAGTACCTAGTTGTCGTCACTGGAATTATGCCATCTGTATCTCCACTGCAATTCCAATATCATCATCCTTGTTTTTAGTAAACTACTTTTAATTTCTATATATATATATTGATGATGATGATGATGAAGTGCATGAGGGTGACCTGTAGATCCAGACTCGAATCCCACTAGCCATGAGCTTCTGAATGACTGGCAGCACAGTATCTGGATTATCCTTCCATGCATTGTGAAGGGGATAACTAGATCATAAATATTCAAATTCATGTTAAATTCCGTATTTGCATGGTTTGTTTCTTAGAAAAGAAATATATATATATATATATATATATATAATTTTGAAGAATAAGTGTATATACTTGCAATCCTCCCAGGGGCCGGGAAGTCCTGTGGTGTTAGCATGAAAAGCCATCTGAACCTCTGGTGTGTTCAAGTAAGTGTTTGCATACAAATCTGAACATGGATCATAGCTTGATAGCTGTTTCCAACAAAATATATGTATAGCCTCAGAAAACTTATAATTAGGTTCATATTTATCAGAGTTTGATGATGAAGAAGATAGTGTACCGATGGAGCAGTGGAATTAGTGCCGCATAAAGGTGCATAGATGTCATAGATGTAGAAGTTGCCACTCTCCTCATCGGCCTTCTCCGCGTAGTCGTAGCACACTTCCGAAATCGGGTCATCCGAGGCCGTGAAGTTACAGTTTAGGACAATTCCTTGGTGTGTTTCATCAGAAATCATTGCTTTTCCCCACAGATGGTCGTAGAATCCAGTCCACCTATCCGTGTAGTCGGTGTACGCGTTCCCTATCTGTTCATCATCATCATTGTCGTCGCCGTCTCCAAATTAGGACAGACTTGCTGTTTCTTGATGTTGTTGCTGTTGTGTGTGTGTAAAGAAAGATAATTAAAGGGATATGATACGATTTGGAGGGACTTACAGCAATGCCTTTCAAGTTTATGACAGTTTGGTTCGTGACAAGGTTGTTCTGCTGTATTAAATCGGCGAGCTGAGGCACGTAGTGGCCGGCGTAGCTCTCTCCGGTGATGTAAAAGTCTCTGCTTTTGTACTCCGGGAATCTCTCCAGCCAGTTCACTAGGAAGGTGTAGGAATCTATCGCTGTTTGTTTGTCTCCTGTCACGTAGTCCGATGATCTGTTCGAGTAGGAGAATCCCACCCCGGCCGGAGACTCCAAGAATATCACATTTGCCACTGCATCCATTATAATCACATTACACTACAATCATCTACTCAAAGTCGGACTAACGTTGTTCCAAGAACATACTCACCGTTGTTCCAAGCGTACTCGTTATGCCACAACGTCTTGCCATCTGGATTCACACGAAACGGGCCGAGCTCTGTCATTGCTCCGGCCCCTAGTGAAGAGCAGCCAGGCCCTGCATTTCACAAAACATACAAGGACATAACATAAAGTTGATGAATGTCTTAACCCTAAACAATGTTAAAAGCACTAATTAATTACCTCCATTCAACCACAGCACAAGAGGCATGCTGGAGGCATCCTCAGCCTCAACAAAATAGTAAAACAAAGCACGTCCCGCAGTAGGATCGACAGTAACATAACCCGAATACTGTGAAAAATTGACAGCCGGTTGCCCGGGAAGCTCCACAATCATGTCAGCATCCTTCAGACCATCCTGGGATTCTACATAAACCGGTGAGTACTCTGTTATCGACACGTCCTCAGTGTAGCGTTGGGCTGATTTTCTTGAGGCCCGAGTTCCTTGTAGTATCCCAAGAGGGTCGCGTCCTTTCCCACCATAGCATTCCACATAGGCTGCAACACAGAATAGAAGGCAGAGGAGGAGAAGTGCACCCTTCATGTTAGTAATGAGTGTACATTACTACTGCTCTCATTCTCTTTATATAGGCCTATTAAGATATGAAGCTATAGTTTTTTTTTGCATGCTGCCTTGTTCTTGCTGGTTTTACAGCAAATAGATAATCACTATAACTTGGCTTTTAATTTATTGTTATGGTTTGAGGGTATGTAGTGTTTGGAGGTTTAGTCAAGTGACATGAAGATAGTATCAACAGGACAGAAGATTATTTTAAGACAAGGAAGCCGGCTTATTTTTGATTGGTTTTAGTTGTTTCTATTCTTTCCCCATTTGTCTAGTTATGCAGATATGTGGTGTGGCACAAATATTATATTTATCCATGTAGCATAATTAAGAAATCAAGAATCAAGAATATTAAGAAATAGCCATGGGTATGCAATCACTGTCATCATGGACTAGTTCGCTTCTGTCTTCTGTTAATTGTCTCAACATATTTAGACATATCAATGTGTTTAGAAATTGCACAAAAAATAAAGCATGAAAAAAGAAAAAGAAAAAACAGATTTGAAAATAGTCGTTATATATAATCTACCTGTTCCTAACTAGTATAAAATGGTACAACAATGCTCTGTTTATCATAATGGAGCCTCAAAGAATGAATCATGAGCAGGTAAAAGTAAAAGAGCCATTTAAGCATCTGTTTAAAGGTAAAAATTCCCAAACTTAAGTTCAAAAAAGTAAAAAGTAAGCAAGTCTAGTGCCACATATAATCCAGCTACAAAATTCTCTTTTCCCAGAGAGTCTGGGTTTGGATACATTTTTCTCCCACAAATAAGAGCTCTCTTCTAACACACAGCAGATCAGGTTTAGCTAACTGGTTGCTGGAGGTTCCCATGACCATTTGATTGAGCATACGACGGGCCTCCACCGTATCCATACCCGTTGTAACCACTTTGCCTTCCGTAGTAACCCCCATTCCACTGGCCATTAGCGTCCATCCTTGACTGCCAAACGCAAAAACGAAAATGAACATAAGAAAATGAATTAAATTGCTTCAAGGGGATGAGTGCGGGCCTGTGGGGATACAATCAAATATTTCTTGTTACATTTCAAAAGCAGCAGAGCCACTTTCTCATATTTGGGAATGCATAGCAATTTACTGTGGTCAACAATTAATTTGTTTGAATCAACTTATGTTATGTGTGCAGTTTTTGTCTTTATCAGTGTAAGATTGCTTATCAGTACAGTTTTAAGGATACTGATTGCTGCCACAAACTTACAGTTTTTTGTCATGATAGGATTCGACATCCTTTCATGCTAATCAATGGAATCAGCACCGGGTATATACCAGGAATGCTCCAATCACACAGCAAGACTTGAAGATGAAAGACTTACCTGCTTGTTACCCATAGTTCGACCCCAAGAAAGACGAACTGTTTGCTTGCCGATAGCCGTCCCGTTTAGTCTCTCAATAGCTTCCTCGGCATTGTTCCTGTAAAAGGGTAAATCAAGGTCATCACATGGTTTTGTTCACTCTACTGTTGAATACATATATTTCATACAGCCTACAATCAAAAGAAACATAAAATTTCACCTGTTCGCAAATTGAACAAAACCACATCCCTTTCCAGCTGGAATTTTTACAGAAAGAACCTCTCCATATGGAGTAAACGACTGTCTCAGCTCTTCATCAGTTACATCAGAGTCAAGTCCTCCCACAAATATCTACAATAGCAGGGCGATGTAGCTATTCAACACCTTAAAATTAGTGCATTACATAACTAATTTCCAAGAGAGGTCTAGGACTTACTGTTGTGTTAGAGGAGTCGACATCAGATTGACCATGGGAAACAACACCATTTGCATATCCACCACCACCACCAGATAATATGACAGCTAAATCAACAAAGTGAATCGATGATTAAATAGTGGACGAAACTATTAAATCGAACTTGCAACTTTGCATAAAGAAAGGTCTTAATTCATAAAAATAAAAGACCAGTTAAACAGAAATAGGAATTTTTATCCTATTGGTTTTGAATCAGAAGAACACAGGAAGGACAAGTATATCATAAAAGGGAATTTATAATAAATATGTTATTTCTACCTTGTGAAGAATATTGTTGTTGTTGTGGAGACATCTTTTTAGGAGTTGCAACACCAATTCTCATAGGTCTGCTTGAACAATAAACGCCATTCATTTCAGTCATGGCTCGAGTTCTCTCGTTTTCATCTCCAAACCTGACAAACCCATAACCTTTTGAACGGCCACTATTTGCATCAACCACCACTTTAGCACCTTTTACTGAGGGAAATCTACTAGCAAAGGTGTCGGTCAACATTGCATCAGTAACATCAGAAGCCAAATCTCCGACAAATATCGACAAATCAGAAGAACCAGTATCAGGGCGCCTATCACCAGTGCTAAAGGCTGCCCAGTTTAAGCGAAAGGGTTGCTCTGTATTTGGCATGGTGGTACCGTTGAAGCTCTGCAGAACTTTCTCTGCTGCTTCATGAGTATTGAACTCGATGAATCCATATCTCTCGGAGTGACCGGTTTGTTTATTGCGGATTATCTTTGCTGAAACAACCTACATGAAAAGATATAAGCTATTAAATACAAAGAGAACATACATTTTCACATAAAACTACAGCTTCCAACGCATTAAAGAAAGATAATGAGATGGAAATGATCTTCTTTATCATCATGCATTCACATTGATACGTTAGGTCTTCACATAAAGTTTGATTATGTAATCATTGACTTGTATCTTAGATATTTTTTAGTTCTTGTAGAGATAACAAGATATTGTAAATAACTAGATTATCCCACAAATATCAACTGACATAAAAATCCAACTTCATCTTATTAAGACTATCTATGCCGTATGATAATTATGTTCACTTACAGCTCGGACAAATGTGATAAGATATCCCATTTGTCTAACCATACCAAGTTACCAACTGATATAAGTTATAACTATAAAGAAAATAACTAGAATCATGTGTCTTATCAAAATTATATCATGGACATGGTCTTCGATATATTATTTATTGTATATAAAAGCATATAACAAAAGTTCAGCACAATATTTAAGTTTAATCTCAAGTCAAGTCGAAAAGAAACTTGCATTAGTTTCCGTTTCCACATTAATATTAGTGTACAAAAGCAAGGACTCTGAAAATCATGAAGGCTATACACAATAGCTTTCGTTTCACAATGAGATTAAATATGCCTTGGATTTTGTCTTCAGTCTCTATTAATTATGCTCATTATGAGCGGTGTAGATTTTCATGTGAATCGTAAGCAGTGCCAATTCCTACATCACTTAATATCTGAATATACTTATCGTACAGTCCCAATTTTTTCTATATTAGCATCTGTTACACGTGATACTGCATTTGATCAACGGTTTCACTAAAGAGCCACATAAAAATCCAAGTTTTTCTGATATCTTCCTTCACATATAAAGATACGGTTTTCTTCACGTTAACGGCAAAAGATCACTATAAATATCCGAACGCATAATTATTTCAGCAATAACTACTCTCATAAAAGTTATAATATGCTACAAATCAACAAATCATACAGCATTAAAAAATCGACTAAGTAAACCGAAGAAGCAGCAAATAAAACTCCGAACAAAAATTAGGAAACAAAGTTAAAAAAGACAAATTTTACCTCCCCTGATTGAGAAAAGCACGATTGTAGATAGCTTTCATCCATCCACTGCTGGAGATCTCCAATCCAGATCGTTTTGTTATCTTCTCCGCCGCTCTGAATCTGATTAACCTGCTTCTGCCCCTGCACCGCCTGCTGCTGGTACTGCTGCTGCTGCTGAGGGTGGTAGTACGGGACGTAATGCTGATTGTACATCATGTGCTGCTGCATCGCCATGGCAGGATACTGCATCGCCATCCACTGCTGCTGGTACTGCTGCTGCATCGCCACCCATTGCTGGTGCTGCATCTGCTGCTGGTGCTGTTGCTGTTGCTGTTGCTGTTGCTGCTGATTCAAATCTCCGCCGTTCATATCGACTCCGCAAGAAACACCGCCTCTCCGCTCTATTTCAAATCCTGGCGAGAGTTATTCAGGTTACCTGGTAGAAGAAACCAGGTATGACCGTATGAGAGACAAGGGACTCAGAGATATAGAGGGAGAGAGAAGGTGTTCAAAGTCGGCTATGGAGAGAATTCAAGAGGAATTGTGGGACGGATCTAGGGTGGATTCAACGTGTGGCATTGTATTTGACGATATCGAATCTGGACCGTTGGTGGACGTAGCGATTGATGGCAGCCGTTGATTGGTGAGAACAGCTGCGGGTGGGCCCAGTAGATAAGCGGTGGTGAAGTGGGACCCGCTTTTATTTTAGATCTAACGGCTGGATTTCGTTCCCAGAGAAACAGCTAACATCTACTTCCACCTGAATTGACGGCTGCAAATATGGTGTTTGGATAACTAAATTTTAAATTCGTTTTTTCTATTCATTTTAGGGTTAAATTATATGGGCTTTTACAATTATAAAAATTATGATTTCTCTCTTTTTTTATTTATTTACTATAAACTAGTACGATTTTATTTCATCTCCAAAAGGAATTTTTTTTTTGAATATTTGGGTAGTTGGACATATATTCTTAATAAATGTTTTTTGTATTTGTGCTTGTACAATAAAAGAGTGCTTTTGGTTTAAATTTTAGATTTTGAGTGGAGACGTGTCCTTTCTTGCTTCAAGAGTTTTAAAAAATCTTGAGATATTTCAATAATAATAATTTATTTTTTAAAAAATTATTTTTCTTAAGTTAGTAAATTTTAATGAAATTCATCAATTTACATACAAATTTTTTTTTTTTTAATACTTATTCCCCAAAAATATGTTATAAATAGTGAAACTAGGACATTATGTATAAAGTTAGAGTTTGTGAGTGGATGGCCGGTAGAACTACCGACTACTCTTTCTCATCACTTCGGATCGGGATAAGTTTCACGTGGCATGACAATATCAATTCATCCACTTTCTTGACCTTGGTGGAGATTTTAAAAAAAAAGTAGACCTAGATATGGAATATAAATCATCGAACTAGGTTGTTAATCAGACCCTTAATTCAAATCTTTAGGTGGTGTTTAGAGGTGTATACTATAATTCATTTGATATGCTTCCTTATGTTATTTCATATGGATGAATTATTTCTTTTTGTTGTTGAAATCAAATGCATTATGTGTTCTCATTTATACAAATCATTATAATATAGCAGTACATGTTATGTTGTAATATATGACATGTACTATATACATTTCAAATATATATCCATCACATTTCCATATTATAAAAAAATTATATTTTATACAACTAGTCAAACATATATATTGTTATTGCACACTACAACTATCACTTAGGTACGCTAAAAGCTCATATCATCTTCCACTATAGTAATTACTTTATTGAGCCAAGATTGACTAAGGTTGAAACTTGTGTATGAACAAAATCCACTTGCCTCAACTCTGATTAGTTGGCATAAAATTGAAAACATATTGAATATTTGCAAAATCCAAACACGCCACAGTAGTAGCTACATTACATGGTCGTGGTCAAAACAAGGATATATCATAAGGCCACCATGTCCCATGCTTGGCTGGTCAAAGGATGTTCTGTGTCTTTTGGGGGGTGGGTGGGGTATGGGATGGGGTAGAGTTTTAGTCAACAAAAATGGATGGTTGGTATAATTGGATTAGACTTTTGAGTTAGGTGCATCAAACAGAACCTCCAAGAATTCAAATATTTAGCTTTGATGTGATAGCTTACTTGTATACTATGGAATCATTATAAATATATATATAATAGTGATGAATATGAGTTTTTAAAACTGTGCTTTCAAAATTCAAACAGGCAAGTACCTGTAAGGTTATGGTGTTGAAAGAATCAATGAATGAATAAACCTAACTAAAGAAGCTAACATATATGTACACACACAATGCAGATTCTTACATCTTATAATCTTCAGATAAATAACTCTGGTAGCGCGTTCCCTTGAGCGTGTTTTCGATCTCTCCCCAGTTTTCGACCTGTGATGATAGTGACCCTTTGTGTATCTTCACCTGCCTGCTGCTCAGGTCGCGGAGAGGGACCTTCAAGAAATTTTGAACGTCGACTAATTTCTGCAACAAAACATAGGCAACTTGAGCTTGAACATGGTGGAAATGCAACATAGATCATATTGATAGTGAACTTGCGTATGTGTCTTACAGTTCGGTTATTTATTATATCCTCGTAGTAGAGGATGATGTGCCGCGTGGTGTTGAAATACTCCATGGATTTGTTAACAAGGTCTTCCACTTGCATGAGGTTTGGTATAAGTAAACTTGTGTTTACAACTGGCTTGTAACTGGCAAGTATCTCGGCCTGCACTGGTTAAGTACTTTTAGGACCTGCATTATAGTCATGGATGGAGACAGATAAAGGGAGGAAGAGAGCACCTCATGGGTTGAGTGCACATGAGATTTGTGAGTCCCGTTCAGTAGCTTGGCGTTCTGGTCGAATGAATTTGCTAGGATGGAAATCATACGGCGCAACAGATTCCTTCTGAAAAGAAAAATTGCTGAGACTCCTTTAGTGTTGAAGTATTCCACTATTTCTTCATGATGTTTCATCAGTCCCTGCAACAAGATTATAATGTGTAAGAAAGTAAAATGGCTGCTTAAACTAAGGTAGAAGATGATGCATTCATTTCTAAAATGGTTATAGACAGAAGAGCAGCATGATTTGGTTGAACTTCCACTGTAATTCTCAATACTCATCAATGGCTTTACAGAGAAAACTCAAGAAACTCGTGCTAAAAGAATGAGAAACGAATAACTTAAAACAAAGATCTTAGTTCCACCAAGGTGACGTCTAAATGAATCAGTTTGAATGCAACCCCAAGCAGATCATGATATAGCTTCCAATCTATTTTACGTGCGTACTATTGCAAAGCATAAATGTCGTTGATGTCACAAGATCGAGAGCTCACCTGGTTAAGCATCCATTTCAATCCCACTGCAGCTGTACATTCGTTCTTCGATGCACTTGTAAGCCAGTCAAGATTATAAATCTTATCCAATGTTTCTACAATTGTGGATATGTTACTTCTTCGAGCTTTAACTGAGAAAATCTCACCATTGGAGCTTATGTTCATATGACTGTTCAGCAACGTTTCGAACCATCCACTCCCAGATCTCTGGGTGGACAATATTGCAAAGTACCGTACAGGATTGCACGCGCACTCTTCCCTGATTTAGTACCAAACAACGAATCCGCAAATTCAGCATAAACTAAAAACTGATTACTAGATAAAGCTTTAGCTGCATACAAAGCCTAACCTGCTAAAAGTCTCTGGTTTAGGGAAATGCACATAGGGCTTCTCAGAAGGCTCAATATCGACTACATCACAAGGTTTCTCCCCAACTGGAATATCCAACAACCGTTCAGTCGTGTGTCCACCAATTTGCTTAAGACAGACTGCACATATATAAACTCCACACACCATCACGAACATCAAAACCAACATCCTTAATATCAGAGGTTTTCTCTTAGGATGTTTCACTATCAATGTGTCCTGAAATTCAAGCAAAAAAACACAGCAATTAAGAAAAAAGTGCAGCATTTGATCCAAGAGTAGAAACCCATACTCCAACTTCAAGGAAAAAACGACAATAAACTTGGATTAAGCTCGAAAGAAAAAGCCAAGGAGCAGCAAAATCTTAGCAACAGTAAGACTGGTGGACTTGAACTGCGAACAAAAAGGGCATTCATTTTCTTTTCAACAAAAATGGCATAATAATCAAATTCAAAGAAGGTTATATCAGCACACACAAGAAAAACTATAACTACAAAGCTCTCTAATTTAAACAAAATCTTGAAATGCCCACTAAAGATAGCAGAGAGAGTGACAGAAAGACAAAACAAAACCACAAGAAGGAGCTTCCATTAACAGCTGCAGTATAAAAAACGACTACACTTCTATAATCCCAATAAGCCAGATCAAGAATCATCTTTTCTCATAAACAAGAAAATCTCTACAATTAAAAAAATCTATCAGGGTCGTTCGTTCACAAATTAAGGGGTAATTAAGAAAAATTAATTCACAAGGAGAAGAAAAAGGCGTGCCTTGGCCCAGAAACAGAGATCGTCCGCCATTTCAGTTTACGCCCGAGGGCTGAGCTCAGATTCACGTCTGCTTCGCTCTTTTCCTCTTCACTATGTTCATCGTATTACAACTAAAATTTGCATGCAGCAATACGTATGCATCTATATGTAACCATCCACAACCCAATAATAAAGACAAGATATTTGAGCAGTGTGAAGAGATTTACTGATTTAGAGAGTCCCTCGTCAATCTCTTATTTCTATGTTAATCACCCAGATTAAAGATTTGATTTTTTCAATCAGATTTACACCTCCCCCGACACTCACACTCTCTACATACTATTTCTCCTTCCGTTGATTATGACGATTTTGGGAGACGGAAAATAGAATCCAACTTTCCAGGTAATTAACTAACGGAACGACGTCGTGGCTTTTGCTTTGAATTTGTCAATCATTATTTTAGTGTTTATTCGTTATTACAACTCTTGGTATAACACTTAAATTTGAATTGAACTAATCCTTCAATTACGAACTTATCTAATAATTATGAGTTAGACAAAATGTCCCTCGTCGATGATGACAAGTTCTTTGATTTCCACGTTTGCAACTAAGTACGTGACTTAAACTAAGTCAAATTTTCATGAACTCGATTAGACACGTTGACGGACAATACGTCCAAAACGACATCATGTTTACTCAATCAGAAAATAACACACAAAATTTGAAGCCATTACTCCCCTTGATCTTTCTTTAATTTAATTTCATTTGATTAGACGAAAGTTCTTTAAAAACTTCTACCTTCTTTAAAAGATTCTGAACAGTTCATGTGGATGTATTCGTAAGGAAGTCATCGAAGGCTTTCCACAAATTGAGAGGATGTATTCATAAGGAAGTCATTGAAGGCTTTCCACAAATTGAGATTTCGTAACATTTTAAAATTTTATCATTTATTTTTTATTGTTTTGTGCAGGATCAATTGTACGAAACATAAGAGCATTCATTGTACATAATTATTATTAATTAAACTTTACCCGAACTCAAAAGCAATTCAGTTATTGGTGATGTACTATCGAATTTAATTTTTTGGTAAGGAGTAATTAGAAGTGTATATCAACTTTTGATATTTGTTTCCATGGTTTGAAATTGAAAGATTTTTTTGTAATAACTAGTGGAGTATTAAAAGTTTAAAACTATTGAGATTGGACAATTGACAGTAGATAATAACCACAATAAATTTCTATGCATAGGGGCTGACGAACGCCTGTACCTCTAATTTATTCTGACATTATTTTTCTTTGTGATTAATTTATAATCTGACAATTCACATTTGCATTCTAATTTTATAATCGTGTAATTAATGAGCCTTGTCTATGCACGTTGGCATCATGGCCCCCCATGCAGATTGGGTTAAGCCCAAGGTAAAATGTGGGGCCTTCTCTAATTAAGCACATTCTTACATCCATTTGTGGAACAATATTAATGAATTGAATCACATAATAAGTGGGAAAGGAAAGTTGGCCCCAAAAGATCTAAACAAAGAAGAGAATGAAAATGTGACCTCATAACTACACAAATAGAAGAGATAAGAGAAGACAGGAGATGAACAAAAGAAAGGAAAACAGACAAATGAAAATCAATTGTCATCTATTCCAAGAAAATGAAGACAATATCAAAGAAAATGAAGGAGAAGACAATATAAATTTCCAAGATCTATAAGAACAAGAACCGAAACAAAGAAAATGACAAGAATAAAGAAGGAAATGGATGAAAAGATAGGGCCATAAACTTGTTTGTCAAAGAGCCACGGGCAACCCGGCCCTAAAAAATCTAGTCAAATTATTCATTACACCATGTGTTTTTCTTTTTATGGATGTGTTGTGTTTACATGATTGAGTTTCGATAATATTTTAAAAAAATTTCAATTATAAAGTGTATATTCAAGACTTAATTTCGAAATAGAACTAGACAGTCAAGAATTAAAGATTCTAAACCTATCTCACGTGACAAAATACTCGCGAATATTTTCAATTCAATTTAACGTGGGATTAACTTAATTAATTTTGAATAACCAAATACCACTTATATATCAACATTAACTTGTTTGTCGAATGCTCTCAAAACAATTGCTTACATTTGTTGACTCGAGAAAAGTCAACCCACCATGTCATCATTGCAAAGTGATTCTTTGATATTGCTGAACGGGTCGGGTGAAACCCGAAATCATTAAGATATTGCACATCTCCATATTGTATCATTGTATGGGATGCGTTCTATTTTAACAATTATACTTCTATACAACGAAAAATATTTTTATATAAAAAACGAAAATTTAATAGAATTAAAGGAAATATAAAAAAGAAAATAATGAAAAAGGAAAAATATATACAGAATCTATGAGGCTCAAATTAAACGGCACAATATACCTATATCTTTGATTCTTTGGGTATTTTATTCACACTCTTAACTCTCCAATTTCTCAGTCTTCAATGGCCGCACCAACCAAAGAAGTCGCATTCGACATGTCTCCGTCCTTTCGCTTGTTCACCGACGGCACCATCGAAAGGATTCCTCCACCGCTAAGAACTCCTTCCTCCGACGATCCTCACGCCGCCGTCCGCTCCAAAGACGTCGTCATCGACCCCCAAACTGGCCTATCCGTCCGCATATTCGCGCCGCGCCACCGACCTCCGCCGCCGCACAAACTCCCCCTCGTCGTCTACATCCACGGCGGCGCTTTCTGCATGGGAACAGCCGCCAGCCCCCCCTTCCACAATTTCATCTCCAATTTAGTCGAGAAAGGGAACGTCATCGCAGTCTCCATCGACTACAGATTGGCTCCGGAAAACCCTATGCCGATCCCGTTCGACGACTCCTGGACCGCGTTCCAGTGGATCGCAGCTCACGCCTCCGCCTCCGACTGCTCCGATCCGTGGCTGAACGAGTACGCCGATTTCCAGCGCGTGTTCATCGGAGGGGAGAGCGCGGGGGCCACTATAGCGAATGACGTGGCGATTCGCGCCGGGGTAGAGCAGTTCCCCGGCGTGGATGTTTTGGGGATTTTCTTAGTGCATCCTTTCTTCGGCAGCAAGGAAGAGAACAAGCTGTACAAAATGCTCTGCCCCACGAGCAGCGGCCGCGACGACGATCCGCGGCTGAATCCGGCGGTGGACCCGCGGATCGGGAAAATGGCGGGGCGGCGCGTGATATTCTTCGTGGCGGAGAAGGATTTTCTGGCGGACGTGGGAAGAGCTTACTATGAGGGTTTGAAGAAGAGCGAGTGGAGTGGAGAGGTGGAGATGATGGAGACGGAAGGAGAAGGACATTGCTTCCATTTGTTCGATAGCAAGAGCGAGAAAGCTGCCGCCATAACCGATCGCTTGGTTGCTTTGTTCAAGTCTGCATAAGCTTGGCTGGTAAATGGTAATCAGTTATGGTTTTAAAGGATTATTAAGCGTTGTATTTTTTTTTTTTTTTTCAAGAATACGCATTATCTTCTCTTGTATTATAGCAATTCATTTATAATAAAATGATCACTTCTGGTAAATAAAATATAAATTGATAATGGGCATGGCTCAATTCTTGAATTTCTTCTATACTCTGTGCCTACAATTAAGCCAAGCCAGTACAGTAATCATCCCAGTGGGCCGATTTTCAGGAATGTTCAATAAGTGGGCCGCGTCGGTGATTATTTATTCTGTGGGCCAATGAAATGTCCAACCACATTATAACAGGTGAGCTTCAACATCGATATTTTGACCAAGGTTGATATAAATAATAGGCTCTCACTACCTTAATCTGGTGACATCGAGTGGAACGGCGTCGTTGGGGAACTCTGTGTGGTTGTGTTGATATTCGATAACGATCTTGTTTGTGCTTTACTTCGCTTTTACTATATCACATAACGATTCCTTTGCATTTAAATGTTCCATTTATTATAAATGGAAAAAGTGGACTCAGTTTGCAATAAACCAAACTCGCCCAATATATACTTTGCCTACAACTTTTGGAATAAGCAAAACAACGAGCGACTCTCACTAATGTTTGCCTTGTTTTTTTACTAGTAAAAGAGACTTTAATCTCTGCATTTATTACTTGTTACTTACTTATAATTTTTGTTAATCGATTAATATGGAAATTTTAAAAAACGTATCACGTAATACTCGAATATGACCGTTTTAGTTGATATGAAATTCAGTGTTTCACAACTTACATGCATGATTAAATTTACCATTTTAATTAAAAAAATATTATAATGAATCATAATTATAAAAAATATAATTTTATGAATCCTAAATATTAATTAAAAATGATATTAAAAGTGATATTAGTAGTAATATTTATCGAAATAAAAAAGTTTATCATAATACGATATATAGATCATAATTGGTACTATTTATTTTAAAAAATTAAAAGAAATAATATTATATATCATATTTTAAATTTATCAACCTTTAAAATTATTAAGTAACATTAAATGTTAAAAAATAATTATTTTCTCTTATTTGAATAATATGAACTCATAGTACTAAATAAAAAATTAAATCAAAATATATAAAATTTAAATCACAAAAAATAAATGAATATTATTTTAAAATTTACTTGGAAAAACTATGGGACAGAGAAATGAACACACTCCGGTTTGCAAGAAAATGACAAAAATTGCCCTAATTTCAGTTACAAATAAAACAAGAATAATTTTAAAAAGTGAGACGTAAAGGAATAAAACACCAAACCATAACGATACTTTTCCCGCTTATAAATCAACCCTAATCTTCACCTTCTTCTTCTCCATCATCACCCTTCACTTCACCACTCCACTGTCACACTTATCAACATCAATGGCTCAAAACTCCGACGAAATACTCCACGACTTCAGCCCTCTACTGAAAGTCTACAAAAACGGCCGAATCGAGAGGCTTACCGGCGAAGAAGTTGTTCCACCGTGTCTCGATCCAACCACGGGTGTCCAATCCAAAGACGTCGCAATCGCGCCGGAGATCAACCTCTCGGCCCGCTTGTTCCTGCCGCCTAACGCCGACCCTGCCAGAAAGCTCCCACTCCTCGTCTACTACCACGGCGGCGGCTTCATCATCGAGTCCCCCTTCTCTCCGCTCTACCACAAACACCTCAACCACCTCGTCGCGCATGCCAACGTCGTGGCCGTGTCAGTAAATTACCGAATTGCCCCCGAATTCCCTCTCCCCATCGCCTTCGAGGATTCGTGGCGCGCTCTGAAATGGGCGGGCGAGGGCAAGGAGGAGTGGATCAAGGAATTCGCAGATCTGGATCGCGTATTCATAGGCGGAGACAGCGCCGGCGGCAACATCGCGCACAACATCGCGATGCGGGTCGGGTCGGAGAATCCTGTCGGATTCAATCTGCGCGGGATTTTCCTCAATTGCCCCTATATCAGGGGAGTGGATCCGATCGGGACTGTAGCTGAGGGGGTGTTAAAAGATCACATATCTCTCGAAGCAGTGATTCGATTTATATACCCGAGCTCGTCGGATTTAGACGATGCGTGGAGAGATCCGGGTAAGGATCCGAAGATTGGGACCCTAGGGTGCCGGAAAGTGCTGGTTTATGTTGCGGAGAAGGATTTTCTGAAGGATAGGGGATGGTATTACAAGGAGGTGTTGAACAAGAGTGAGTGGGAAGGAGAAGTAGAGTGCGTGGAAGTTGCAGGTGAGGATCATGTATTCAGTGTGTTCTTTCCCGAGGCAGAACAAAGCGTGGCTATGCTCAACAACCTCGCCTCCTTCATCAATAACTAAATCAAAACCTAATATCAGTGTATGCTATGCATGACTCCACTTTATCACTCATTTTATCAATGTTCTAAATTATTATATATTATAAATAAAAGATTCTAATCAAAAATTGATAATTAATAAAAAATTATCTATATAATATGTTACACCAATGACGGTATGTTAATAATATTTTATGCAAGCAGGCCGGTTATATTTTTATGAAGTAGATTAGAATGAAAATTTATAACCGTGTTAAGATATATTGGGCCAGATTAATCTAGCAACCCACAGCCCATACTGGCCCACTAAAGCAAGCCCAAGCCCAATTGAGAATATTCATGTCTTGGTTTTATGTTTTGGGTTAATTGCCATAAAATATGTGAATATGTAAAAAAAATAAAAAATCGATTTTAGGTTTAGGTTTTTACATAACGGATACATCAACTTTGACAGTATTGTATACTTTCCACATAAATTGAATTCAGCAATAAAAATAGAAGATGAACTGGCAAAATTCATATAAGTTTCATCTTCGAATTTCTTTATAATGAAAATGTAATTTTAATTATGTGGGTCTTAAATTTATCTTGTTTTGTAATTACTATATCACTTTTAAAGTGTAACAAACATATTCATTATTTATTATTCCATTCGCCCCACATAAATAAATTAATTGGTAATTTTCGCAATAATAATAAAATTGTTGAAATTAAATTGACAAGTGGTGTTAATATTATAGGTAAAAGAAAATACCAACTTCAGACGTTAGTTAATTTGTCTCAAAACTAATTCAGTAATTTTGCAGCAAAAATAAATACTCCCTGCATGAGGTTGTCATATTTCCTGACTAAAACAATAAATTAAAATATATATTTTTTTAAAAGTCAATGGGCTCTTGTGTAAAAAAAGAGAAGCATAAGATGGAGTAAAAAGCGTAAAAGCAATTGTGGTCCTATTACACACCAACCCATTTTTTAATAGAAAAAAGTACTTGTTCTGATTAAAAGAAAATGTATTATTCCGATTCACGAAAAACGTATTATAACAAAGTCGATATTGCTTTAAAAAAGAGAGTTGAAAAGTGTACCTTTTAACGTAGAAGAGCACAAAAATAAAATAAAATACTCCCTCCGGCTCATTTAAGATACTCCTTATTTTCGTCACGCAGACTAAAATAATTTCTTTCTTTTTATTTACCCAATACACTTAAAGCACAAAACTATTACCATAAAATGAAATGAGTCATCTTTATAGGACAGACGGAAACGGAAAAAAGGGCCGTCTTGAGTGGGACGGAGGGAGTATAAGTGTAGTTTAAAATATTACTCCCTCCGTCCCCCACTAAGTGTGTCTAACCACTAAATTTCAAATATCAAGACACCAAATTAAATTACATTATTTGTTCATAATTATTACATTGAAAACATTAAAAGTAAAAATATTCAAATGAGTAAAAGGATAAAATAGGAACTTTAGTAACATTTTTATCTTAAATTTTGAAATGAGACTCTTATTATGGGACAAAATATTTTCTCTTATGAGATACTTATTAGGAGACGGAGGGAGTAAATATTTGCTAATGTTCAAAAAAGTAAAAAAAAAAAAACACAAAATCTTTGTGACGATCTAAATAAGTAACAATAAAAATACATTTTTTGTGAAGATATGGAGTATATATTTTTCTATCATTATTTATGACACGTTATATTTTTGCACGAATATTAAAAAATTAATTTTTTTTTTGTAAAGTGGTACACCACAATAAAATTAACTAATTTTTTGAGAATAAAATATTATTTTTTAAAACAAATCATTATTGTTAGGACATCTCATATAATAAAAGAGTTATAAATAATGAGAAAGACCGAGTTCCTTACTTTCTAAATACTCCCTCAATTTTTTAATAAATGTTATATTTCATTTATTTACGCATATCAATGAAGTATTACATTTACTTATATAATTTTATCAATTTATTATATTCACACTTTTATAAATGCATTCATACACTTTACTTTCATATTATAAAAATATTAAATAAGAGTAAAATGAGAAAAATGATACTACCTCCGTCGCGCTAAAAGTAGTCACGTTTCCTTTTTGGATTGTCCCATTAAAAGTGGCAACTTTTCTAAAAATGAAACAATTTTACCTTTAAAATACCCCTCTCCTACTTTTTAACACGCAAAACTTTACTTTCTTAATTTCCGTGCCACTCACTTGTGGCTACTGTTAACGGGACGGAAAGAGTACATTTTTTATCTAAACTTTTAAAATTAAACACTTATTAAAAAATAAAAAATATATCAAAATAGAACACTTTAAAAAAAAAATAGGGAGTATCTAGGAAAATAAATACTCCCTCCGTCCACCAATGTTTGTTACATTTTGCCATTTTGGGCCGTCCACCAATGTTTGTTACATTTTAAACTTTCCATTTATATCACACACACTTCAATTAAATAATAATAACAAGTGGGACCCAACTTCCACTAACTACACTCTTTCACCTAAAGTCAAAGCACTATATTAAAACATGTGTTGGGTCAAAACGTAACAAACAATCGTGGACGACGGAGGGAGGGAGTATTAACTATTCTGACCCTTAATTATTTATGGTGGTGGAGCACACAAATCAAGAATCTAGAAGTAGAAAATAGTTTGAGAAATTACAAGGCCAATGCATCATCATAATCAGTAATCAAATGAATAAAAGTGTGTTTGTGTGTGTGTGGTGTTGAAATCAAGAAACACAACCAACCTTCCTTTTTCAACATTCTTTCTTCTTTCTATTCTTTTTTCTCCTTCTATATTATTATTAGTAAATTAATAATTATAATTAGTAGTTCTGCATCAGATCCAAAGCACGTGCGACTCAGTTGCCGACCACTCCTTTACGGCACGTGCACATCTACGCTTCTTGTCTAGTTATCAATGCTATACACTTCTCCTTCAAATTCTGTTTCTTCTTTCTTTATGAAAAAAAAAGGAGAGAATAATTAATCAACAAAGAATCTTATCTCAACTAAGAGAAGAGAAGAGAAGGCGAAATTAAGTCTACTTTTTAATAACATCTGCATAAGATGTAATTAATGAGTAAATATAATATTACAAACAATTAATAAAGAAGCTAAGCATCATCATGGAATACAAATCCCAATAAGATCTTAAACCACTATAAATTTAATGGAGAATCATAGATTAATTGGCCAAATCAAATCACATATAGAAAAATAAATTTTTTAATCAATATATAATTCTATTACATTCTCATAGCTTCTCTTATTATATTTTTATAATACTATACCTATTATTTCCTTTTTCTGTATAAGCACCTATCTGAACGCTCAAGTATCATAAATGATTAAATTAAGAATAAAATGGAAAATATTCAAAAAAATAATTATTGTTCTTTTCCCTTCTTATTTTTTGGAAAAAAATAGCCATGAAAAAAAAATTAAAATATAATAACATGGACTGGTTAAAGAAAAAAAAACCCATGCACGTTACAAGAAATCTCTTAAGAAATTATTTTGAAAAAATTATACCATAAAAGGGGGAACATGTAAATATAATGCGTCCACACTGCAAAGTAAATTCTTACATAAGTGAACTGTTATTCTTTATCTCTTCTTAGTACATTGTACTATACATGCAGGACTTCAAAATTTATAATCATAATTCTTCTTATATATATACACTCCATCCCTCCTAATAATAATGATTCATTTACTCTCTCCGTCCCAACTAAGATGCCTCGTATACTATTTTGAGTCGTCCCAATTAAATTGAGGCGTTTTCTTTTTAGGTTGTGTTCTTTTTGATGGATAAATTTATCCCTTAAAAATATAGGATAAAAATATAATTACCATTTAAATTCCTTCTTTTTTATCCACCATCCTATCTAAATTTATAAATTTATCACTATTTTCTCCTTAATCTCACTCTAATGAGGGATAATATTATCACTCCAAATTTGGATGGATAATATTATCCCTCCTTAGAGTGGGATTAAGGAGAAAAATAGTGATGAATTTGTAATTTAGATGGGAGAGATGGAAAAAACAGACGGAATTTAAAAAGTAATTATACTCTTATCTCATATTTTCAAGGGATAAATTTATTACTCAAAGAGAACATAACCTTAGGATACATTTATCACACGCACAAGTTTAAATGATATATATTCCTATCATTACTTTATACTTTTTTCAACTCTAAATATACACTCCTTAACTACCGTGTTCAAAACAAATGTCTCTTCTTAGTCGGGACGGAGAGAGTATTTTTTACACAAAAATTACAAAATGCTCGATAAATGAATCGTTATTAATGTAAGAGATGAGATAAAATGAAGTATATTCTAAACAAGATAAGTGAATTAATGCAAGCCACCTACTAGTACTTGTGCTTTGTTCCTTATTACAATTATAACTCCACACACACACACAATGACACATTCAAGAAAGTTGAATGTGTGTGTGAGAGAGAGAGCATAACAACTTTCTCTTCGATTACAACCTCTTGTATTTTAGGGGGCATATGCCATATTTCTTGCAAGTACATTCATTCTGATTTCTGAAGAAGGCTGAGAGTGAGAGCCCACTATTCTGTTCCTTTGAGGATTTCGTGCACACCTGTCGCTTCAACAATCATCACCACCACCACTCTTATCTGACTCCTTTTCTTTCTTTTTTTGCTTCTAATTTAATCACTCCCATTAACACAGAAACACATATCCCCTTCTTTCTTTTTGGAAATCATTCTCATTTTATATATCTTGACATACTACTTTGATTACCAAGAATATAGGAATTCAAATCAAAGCCCCTACCTACATCTCTTGTCCTGTAAATGAAATAAATAAACAATATTTCGAAATAAACTTGTACATTCAAACAACCACCAAACAGGTTGGAACTCATCTGATAACATATCATTTAATTTAGTGGGAAAGTAATATGGGGACCAGATCTATCTCGAAGTATACAATTCTTTTTCGGCAGGTTTCGAATGCTCCTTTTAATTTCATTACTATCCCACACTCCAAATCCTAAAGGACAAAACTTTCAATCACAACTTCAAAACCAATTCACATGGCCCACTAGACACACTCACACAGAACCCCTCACACTTTTCGTCTCAAGGCACACACATGTGGGTGGGTGGGTGGTTGGGTGAATTTCGTGTCCATTTACAAAACCATGCAACCACCAAATTTGGAGCTTCTTCATCTAATTTCAATTGGAATTTTTCTGAAGAATGAGTACACATACAGAGTGACAGCAACCAAGAAAAAATCCAAAATATGCTCAAACAGAAATTCCCTTTTCAACTTGAAATCAGAAGTTATAAAACAAAGCCCACCTCACTATCATCAAACTCTGACAATAAAATAAAGGGATAAAGAAGAATGTGAAATTTACCGTACTTGAAAAGGCTTGATTTCATTAAGAGAAGGCCTCTAGCTTCTTTACATGAATTTGGGAATCGCTATACAGATCGAGCCAGATCGATTTCCATGTTAGAAATACTATGTCGAGTGCAACATGAAAATAAATAAATGATTTTTTTTAAAGAAAAAGGGAACCATAAGATGCCTTCTTTCTTGTTTTGGTGGAGGGTTTCATTTAAGGCAGTAAACGAACCCATTGATACCTGCCCTCCAATGGAACGTCCTTTACTATATCGTAGTTGTACCTGAAAATAATACAAAACCCAATTCAATCAAATCATTTCTCCTTTCCTTTTCGGTTGCGGGAATAATCAATTGGCCCACGCTAAAATGAGCAGGGTGTACATTTTGAGTGCGGGCCGCTTATTGTACGCACCGCGGAATCGTGTAATCATTGTGTGCAAATGCAAGAATATGGAGTGGGAGAAGAAGTTTGTGGATATACGCACTTTTCAGCGAATCGTTTCTGATCGTATTTTTCCGCCGCCGCAAAGAACACCTCCAGCTCTTCCGCTGATGGCATGTTGTTAGCAGATTTTTGGCTTTTGTGGCTGAGATTCGTCGGTGGCGGTGTTGATTTTTTCGTTGAAAACGAAAGCTGCGACGTTACATGCTCCGAGTCTCCGTAAAGCTCGCTAGTTGGAGTCGCCTCTCTACTGAAGAAATAGCAAAATGCAAGATCGAAAATTATAATTTGAATTATACGGCGGAAGATAAAAAGCACATATGAAAATTATAATTTGAATTATAATAAAAATTGAACTGATTATTCACATGAAAACGCGTCGGCTGGAGATTTCCGCTTCCATCTCCAAATCCTTGAACTGCGAGTCAGCATTCTAGAGAGAGAGAGGAAGAAATTCAAAAAAAAATCTTCGAAAACGGAAAATACTGCCGTAATTTCAGCTGCAAAAACCGAAACACGGCACACAATTCACAGAGCACTCAGCATTTGAAATTCGAACCCTCACCTCAAGATCTGGTGAGCTCGGACTCTTCTTCACAGCTCCGCTTAAGTCGACATGCTTACAGTAACAACAAGTCGTCCTAGACGTCGCCGGCGACACTGAAATCTCCGCCAATTCCGCCTCGCCGCAGCTGTCATGTTCGAGCTCAGAGTAAACTTTCCTCTTCTTGCTGAAAGTCAGCTGCATATCTTCTTCCTCATCCGTCACTCCTCTACACTTCATTCTCACGCTGCTCTCGCTTCTCTTGAAGAATTCCCCCATCTCTCCCAACCCCTATCTATACATACGTTCTGCTATTGCTTCACAAATCGGGTGTATATATATAATATATGTGTGTCAGTGTGTGAGTTGATGAACAAGACATCCACTTCCAAAGGCATAAAACTGAATTTCTTTTGAGCGCTTCTTTTCCGTTCCGCTGCTATAAAAACCAAAATCAGAGGGGAGGAGAGAGAGAGGGGGGTAAAGACGGAAATGAAGGAAAAATGCGATTTGATCCAACGGTGGAGATTGAAGGAAGCGGTTACCGTACCATGTGGTCCTGACTCTGTTAACGGTGACAGGCACATGGTGATGCCGTTAAGAGAGATCGATCGGGATCGTATGAGAATGATTATATGGATTAACAAACCAGTAATCTCACGACACGTGGAATTACTTGGCCACCGCCTATATCCGGTTGGGTTACCGGGAATCTTCGTTACGACTGGGATTTTTCATAACTGAAAATTCACTGCCGCAAAAGTTTTTATGTTGTTGGTTATTAAGGGTTGTTATGTTAATGTTATGTCTCCTTCCATAGCCTCTCAACTACTCGAGTCCTATATTTTTTAATTTGACTCGAATTTGATTTGAGTTCGACTTAAATTTTTAATTTATTGTTTGAGTTTAATTCTATATTTATTGAATTTGAGTTCGGTTCGATCTTCACTTATGAGTTATTAATAGTCATATTAAATGTTTTTAGTTTATGGTTTGTGTGTTGGTTCGATATAAAGCTCAATTGAAGGTTCGCGAACAGTCTCGAGCAACGGACTCGTAAACAATCGAATTTGAACATGTTCGCAAATTTAATGACTTTAGCATTGTCTAGTTTGAACTCGGCCCATATGAACTTTTTCTGAGTCGAAAATCTCAAATAGTTCACGAGTAACCTTATAAATGTAATTGCTATCAACTATCAAGGTTATGAAAAGGTATAGTTTATTCTCTTAAACTAAAAATTAAATTTGAAATTGTTGGATCCAGAGTATCACTTGAAAAGACGATACATTTTAGTACGAATATTACTAATTAATTAATATAACTTCTATTAAATAGAAGTAGCTCATGTCATTTTTAACCAAGGCATGTCACATTCCAATAAAATCTCTTGATTAGAATAAATGGAAATTCGCTTTGAGAAGGTGCTGAAATCCGCTTTTCTAACGTAAATTTATATACACAATATAATGAAGAGATAAAATATTTCTTTTCATATTGGATGTGTATTCATATAAAATAAACAAAGGCGGTTAATTTAAGTAATTTTGATTTTGACATATGATTAAAATTGAAGAATTGTGTATACAAAATTGATACGTACGTTTCACTTAGTTTTAGTTTGTAATGAAGTTGTTAGTAAACATTGAAAATGATTAATAGAAATATGTGTGGATATAAAGAGTGAGTTGTCAATTACTTATATAGTAATTATATTGTATTGATGTTTCATGTCGACAAGTACTGATATTAACTTGTCACAACAAGTATGTGTCCTTAATTACTAATATCATCATTACCAAATTTCTCATGTCAACTTCACAATTTCAAATTAAATTTTATTTTAGATAATATAATAAATAAACATATATACACTAATATCATAAATAAACATATATACAGGCCACACCTAATTAGGCCATAATAATTAAATAATACACTAATGTTACCGAATGCAATTAAAAACAAGGTTGTTTTCGGCTTATCAACTCGTCTACCAAAATTATTTAAATTTTGCTATTAAAAATGATGTTCTTTTGTTATATAATCATTTTTTATATTTTTTAAATTAATAACTAACGTACATTCAATTAATTAGTTTGTATCCCACAAAGTCACTAATCTTGATTTCTATTACACATGTCTCATGTTTTAATATAATAACATTAATTCATAACTAATAAAATTTATTTATGATAAACTTAGTTTGGTGAGCTAACAAACTATAAATATTTGAGTATTTAATCAACATTCCTTATTCATTGAGGCGCCACATCTCTTTCTCGGATCAATCAATTTTACGTACTACCTCCGTCCCAACTAAGATGAGACGTATTTCATTTTGACCGTCCCAATTAAATTGAAGCGTTTTCTTTTTTAATACCTTTATTACACACAAATTTAAATAATATATATATTTATATAATTACTTTATACTTTTTTCAACTCTAGCACACACTCCTTAATTACTGATTCATATCCAAAAGAAATGACTCATCTTAGTTGTTGGAACAAAGAGAATATCATTTTAGATCTATGTCGGAAAAACTTATTAATTGACAACATGTATAGTATACATTCAGAAATTGGATATAGTATTATATTGTTGGACTCATAAATCTATCACAGTGATAAAAATGTCCCTTCTCTTAAAATTTTCATCTACATTATTAAGAATCATAACATGTCTTCATTTAATTTAGTATGTGTTGATTGCTTTTATTTATCATGATAAGAATAAGTTTACATCTATCTTTTTTTTTTTCAAAATTGTGATTAATTATATATTATCAAATTTATTTCGGGCACAATTTATTTTTACATTGAAGTTATTTCTCCTAAAAAAAAATTATTATGTCGTACGTAAAAAAAAGCAATTCAACTTTAATTGAGTTACCATTTTATTATACTTTTCTTGAAAAACTTTGTCTGTGTAATAAAGAAGAAGAATAATAATACAGTTTCCTGGTGTGACAATAAATCACTAACTGAAACAATATCAGAAAATAAAGAGCAACTATTTAATATCATTAAACATTGATATGTTATATAAATTCACTACTTCTGAAATTTAATCTCAATATCTTAAAATTTTTAGACTTCCCTCTCAATACTAACTTATATTCTATCCCAAAAAATCCCTAAAAATGCAAATTTTTGGATCTACATATAATTAACAACCCTTTATGACAATGGATATATATTTTTCACTACAATATTGAAGGTAATATATATGTTTTTTGGTTTAAAAAATATTTACCCATCAAATTAAAATAAATGGTAGTGGGTGTGAAAGAAATACAATTTCACCATCTTTGTAAGAAATAAGAAGGCCTTTAGTGCATGTAATAATTAGGGCATCTACCATGAGGAGAGAGGGGGCAGTGATAGTAGATGGATTTCAAATTAATGCAATCAATATTTATTAGTAATTATCAAGATTTTGCATATATTACATGCCTACAATTGAACATTATTGGACACTGTTGTCCCTAAATGATCATTTAATTCAGGACCACGCACTATAGTAAGAATTTAATAACTTTGCACCAAAACACATACTCCCTCCGTTTTTCAATAAGTGTCCAATTTTACTAAATCACACGTACCAATAAAATGAAAATTTTACTTATATATCATTTATTGAATAACATAATAAATACATTCATACAAATAATATCAAATTCCAATAAGTATTAAATAAGAGTAAAATTGAAAGATTATCATAAATATTATACTCTAAAATTTTGAAATAGAATACTTATTTAAAAACAAGAAAAAAAGTAAAATAAGACAATTATTAAAAAACGGAAGGAGTATGCTCTTACTAAAAGAAATTAATAGATGATGTCAAAATGTTGCCATTATCCTAGTTTTGTAGATCTGTAATAATGAATATTAGGTAATTATCTATAAATTCATACATACTTGAAGCAATTATTTACTTGCAAGTAAATTGTGCCAACAAATTTATTTAAAGCTCATGCAATAAAGCAACATATATTGAATTGGATATATATGTCTAATTTATTTGAAACTATATCTGAACATATGTGTAGATTTATTGCCATCCCTAATTAGTTCATGTTATATATTTTCAATTAATTCAATATGCACACATATATCAATGCAGCTGAGCATTAACGAAATGGAGAACGAATGTCCATTTCCTATAATAATTAATATTGGTCGAGGATTTTAATATATATATATATATAATAATAATAATAATAATAATTGCGATATGTATCCCTAATTTGATATAAAATATATTTTTTTCAATAAATTCTACTTTTCTTATAATCTATAAAATTTTATTGTAATATATAAATATTTACATATTTGTGAATTTTGATAATTAAATCAAATATTTGCAAAACCAAAGGTTGACATTGTATGTATATGTTAACATGAAATGTTTTTTTTTTGTAGATCTTAGAACTTTGAATAAATAAATTAACTTAAATATTGCCACTAAAAATAAGCACAACCAAGAAGTTAAAACGAAAAAGTAAATGTTTTGTCTATATTTAGAATTGCAAAGTATAAGCGTCATTTTATAAATAATACGTGCAATATTCAGGGGTCATCCAAGAATTTTAAACTGATCGGACAAATTCGAACTTGATGTTTGAAAGCTGGAGCCAAACTCAAACTTCATAATTTTTAAATCAATTGAATTTGAATCTAATAATATTCGATTTAGTTTGATTTAATTACAATTTTAATCACAAAAATGATAATGCAAGAAATGAAAATATACTAACATATATAAATATAAATTGTCCGAGCAATCTCCTGAAGTTGCCAAATCCTTACCTAGGGCTGTCAAAATTTACCGAAAAAAAGGTATACCGTACTTACCGTACCGAAAAATACCGAATATAATGTATACCGAAATTTTTGGTAAGGTATCATACTGTACCGAACTTTTAGGTAAGGTAAAGGTATAATTTTTCCAAATACCGAGGTATACCGTCATATTCCGTACCGCGGTATATACCGAAAAAATTGGTATATACCGTTATTTTGGTATATATCGATATATATATATATATACACACACATATATTTATAATATTACATGTACATATATATTCGATTTGAATTATAAGAAAATTGTTTATTCATAAATTATGAATTATAATTAAAAAATATGAATGACAAACTACAAAAACATGTGAATTTATTGATAATTAAAAAGATTGAACAATAACTTATATACTACTTATTATCTTAAATAATAACGATAAACTAATATATATATATATATTGTTATATAACTAAATAATTATGATATAATTAGACGATCTATTAGTTACTAAATATAATATAAGTTGTAATATATAATTAATGAAAATATATTATTAATTTTATAATATATCATACATAAATGATCAAATTAATTATAATTATATGCCTAAATCTAGTTAATTAGTTATATGAAAATACAATAATATAGTTAGTTAATATATTGTAATTAATTATATGATATTAGTGGTTTATCTCATAAATTATATTATTAAAAAAATAATATTTTATGTTTTTTATATGTTAGACCTTGTTTAAGGTGATTTTCATTATAAATAAATTCTGGTATATCGCAAAAAAAAGGTATATCGAATTAAGGTAAGATATACCGAAAGTAAATAAGTTTTGGTATACCGTGTAAGAAAGGTATACCGAAGTAAGGTAAGGTATACCGAAAATAAGGTAAGGTATAGGTATGTAAAAATATCATACCGAAAGTAAGGTATACCGAAAAATATGGTAAGGTAACGGTATGAAATTTTTCATACCGAAGGTAAAAGTAAGGTATAAGGTATGACAATTTTAGTAAGGTATACCGTACCGCGACACTCCTATCCTTACCTCTGCCTCTGTGTGTGTTTGAAACTGTTTTAACGTATAGATACAAAATCATCAACGAAGATAACACAAACGTCGTGTAATTATTACTATAAAAAATTATTTTAGCAATGAAATTTTTTTGTTACTAAAAGTTGTAATAACGGATTTATTCGTAATAATATCGATGGTCGCTAAAAAATTTAACAACAGAATATATCCGTTACTATATATAATAACAGAATAGTAATATGTAATTTTCGTTTCTAAAATGGTTTCTTCAATTTCCGTTACTAAATTTTTAATAACAGATAATTCTATTATTAAAATTTTACAACAATTTCATAACAATTCCATTGTTAATCCGTTAAAATTTAAAAACGGAAAATTTTTCCGTTATTATATAATACATTTTTTGTAGTGTATGTTTATTTTTTCCAAAATTTAATTTTATGATAAATTTAGAAAATTATAGAAGTTTGTGTGTTTACCATTTTTTCTATAATTATGAAAAAAATAATCAAAATTTTACATTGATATATTTACATTAAATTAACCGTATAAGTATATGCGATGATACAAATAAGTGTCTATAAATTAAAAGCATTGGTAGAGTTATTTTATTATTCAAAATGGATATATGTATATAAAAACCACTTTGAAGGATAATTAAGGACTTGACCATGTCTTAACCTTTACAGCTCTCCTCACTTAGGCAAAAAGGACCACAATAATAAAATAAAAATGTATTACATGCAGGCATTAAAACTTGTAGGTAAATGTAATTATAAAAAAGGGTCACTATATATGTATATGTGTATCCTTAAATAAGCTAGCCTACAATTTACTGATTTCCACTTTTATAGTTCCATAAATAGACAAACATGCCAAGTCAGCACCAGAAATGCATTTACTTAAAAGATATCGACTCTTAGTAGATTTTCTGACATGTGTCATTACATATTTTTATCTCCCAACAATAATGAATAATCTACATTACACGGTAATTATAAGATAATAGTAATATTTTGTATCTATCAACTTCAAGTATTACTAATGTCGAAATTAATGGCTTATCAATTTACTCGTGGTAAAAAAATTAAAAAAAATAGGATATATAATATATTTCATAAATTTAGAAGTATAAATAAAATGTAATTACGATTCAATACTATACAAATTTTTATTTTTAATAAATCTTAATTAACTGATAAGTTTGGTAGGGAGAGTAAATTGTGTGTAGGATAGTGAATTTCATCGGGAATAAAATGTCACATCTTCATATGTGTTGCAAGACTTAAAATTAGATTATTTCTTCAAAAGAGAAGTTGAAAATTTGGTAGTATTCCGTTAATTTACAGAGATTACAAAATTCGAATATATTTGACAAACTCATTTAACACAAGATGTATATTGCTGTTATAAACTCCAATTTCATACCATTAATACATAATAAAGATGAATGAAGTCACAATGCAAAATAAAATGAATCATGCGATCAATGAATCAAAATAGAATTATAGATAATACATGGGGTTGTTTGGTTTGCTGGATGTGATAGATTAGATTGATAGGATAATAAATGATGAGATTATTTGGATTATATAATCATGTGTTTTGTTTGATTGATTATAATGTTTGATAAATTATGTTATTATAATTAAAATATAGAAAAATACATAAATTGTCCTCTATCTAGATATGTTGAATGTGATGCTTGATTAATAATCAAGCCTAATCAAGTCAAGTTTGAGTTGATTAATAATCAAGAAATTCTTTGATTATATACGGGCTGGATAATCTATCCCGGGCCAAATCAAATAAACCAAACACTTAATTATACTTGATTATTTTATCAATCACACCTAATCAAACAAACCAAACACCCCAAGAGTAATATTATTATAATTAAAATATAGAAAAATACATAAATTGCCCTTTATCGAGATATGTTGGGTGTGTGTTTGCTTGTATTTTGTAAATAACAAAATAGATGAGGATAATTTTGTAAATTTGTGATGCTTGATTAATAATCAAGCCTAATCAAGTCAAGTTTGAGTTGATTAATAATTAAGGAATTTCTTGATTATATACGGGCCGGATAATCTATCTCGGGCCAAATCAAACAAACCAAACACTTAATTATACTTGATTATTTTATCAATCACACCTAATCAAGGCTAATCAAGCAAACCAAACACCCCAAGAGTTTATTAATTGGATTAGATTAGTAGGATTATTAATTTTCAAATTCACATTTCTCATTTTAATCCTTCTTTAAGCACATAATCACTTTATATGCCCTCCATTCTATTCAAATGTAGAATGGAGGACATATGAATGATTATGTGTTTAAGGAGAAATTAAAAATTAGAAATTTTAAATAGAAGTGTGAAGATATAAAGAATAATAATTCTATCGATCTAATTCATTTAATCAGACAAACCAAATATCGCTATAAGAATGTGCAGGAAGGATGAGGCACAGTGAGAAATAAAAGTAGCTAAGAATCTATGGATCTTTTCCAATTTCCAAACAGAAACCAAGAAGAAAGCAGAAGCTTTAAATAAGTAGGCATTTTTATCTCAGAAAAATACAAAACTAGTTACTAAATTTACAGCAGAATTTTACACCGACCAAAAGGGTGAAAGAGTGGCTGACAAACAAGATAGAAGAGATAAAAAGGGCGAGAAGTAAAAGCCAAAAACAATCAAGAGGCTTGTCATGTTTTTAATTCATCATATTGTTGTTATTATTATTATGATGAATGAATTTATTCATACTTTATTCAAAATTTGACAAAGCATGCAAGAACGTGGAGAGCTTATTATATCATTTTAGAAAAGTTTTTTATTACTACACCATTTGCATACTCTCCTACAAACACTCAAACTATACTCATTACACTACATTAAACCTCATGTCCGGTCAAAATGGAAATAAGTTTAGTGGACCGAAGAGCAATTCGGAAAATAAATGAGAAACAGTAGCAGTTGGAAATGAGATTAAATACTGCAAATGCAAGATCCAAAGCCATTTGGCAATGGGCCAGTGACAAGAAGAGAAAAAATCAGCGAAATCCAGGTTTTGAACAACTCAGCAAAAATGAAAATGGGGAGGTTTTGGGTTTGGGTTTTGGAATAGCAACATTGGATTCCCTTCCCTTGGAAAGAAAGAGGGCCCACAAGAAAAGGTGAAGATACAAATTTGGCAGCGAGTAGAAAGCAATATTTGCTCCCCCCACACTCCCCCCCTAAATTCAAGGGCTATTGTCTCTATATACGTAAGTGCAAACATATGAATTGGTTGTGACAGTCTTGTTGGGTCGAGTGGAGATAATAACAAAAACATATAGTAATACTACTTACTATCTCTTCAGTCTTCACCCTCACCCACCACTGCTGTCTCACACTTTGTTTGCTCTTGCTGCTGCTGCTGCTGCTGTTGCTGTTGCTGCATTTATCCACCTCTTTTTCACTATTCAGTGAAATGAAACTCAAAATTCTCATACCTATAAGCTGCTGTAGTCACTGCATTAAAGATAACATAACACGCTTACCAATTGCCATCACTCTCTAGTCTCTATGGTTATGATTTTCATAGCCTAATCTAATTAACAAAATTATATGACTACTAACTGGACATGTTGACTGTGATAAATGGAAAATGAACAATGAGAAACGATTAGCATCATGCATCATGCATCATGCATCATGAATGAGTTACTATCATGCTCATCATGAATGAGAAACGCATCAATTCATAATCTGAAGCACCATTTGTTACTAAATGATTTTCTCATTCTTATGTTTTTATTTTATCAAGTTCGACTCAAAAGACTAAAAACGTGGCATGATGTGTGTAGTTTATGTTGAGAAAATTAAAGCACATTTCACATACTTTAAAACAAATTTATTACTCTTGACTGTATCAACCCAATTAATTTTCGAACTTGTTCTATTAGGCTTGGGCTTTTTGTCATATCCAGTCTGGCTAATAATTTCAATTTCGGGTCGGTCCAACCCATCAATTTTAGACTAAATTGGCATTCGATTAAATGTGGTGGTCTAACGATAAAGTGGTTAATGCTTGAGGTCAAATATCCCGAGTCCAAATCTATTGTATCACGATTCTTATGTTTAATGTTGCAATTACCAAAAAATGCAAAAAAAACAAACAAAAAAACAAGAGTTAAAACTAAACGACAGTTTTTTTAGAATAGGTCATAACAGCAGCACTAATATCACATAATCAGCCTAAATACTAAAAAAATAAGTTTACATAATAAAAAAAATCGCAAATGACAATTTGTATAGCAGGAAAATATTCTGTTTACCTTTTAATTTTCTTATTAGCTTCTAACTGTATCTTTTGGAGAAATGTAGTGATAGGATATGGCCCATCAATAAGGCCCAAACACTCCGAAGCAGCTCGGCGGCCCAACGCCTAGGCCCATTAAGTGCAGCTCGGCCGGCCCACTAGCACGGCCCACTTACTATAAATAGCCATAAACCGCCTATATTATCTATAAATAGCTAGATTAAAGCTCAATTAAGGGGATTCACACATTCACTTTTTGTAAATCTACATTTCAGCTCTCAAGTTATAAAACAAAAGAGATCTCCCCGTGGACGTAGATCTATTAAAAGATTGAACCACGTAAACCTCGTCTCGTTTACTTTCTAATCATCGTGCAAATCTCACTTCGAAAATCGGCGATCGATCACTGGCGCCGTCTGTGGGAAACGAAGTAAATTTTGTGTCCGATCACTATTTCCGAAGTGAAAACACAATGGTTAGATCCACTCGATCTAATGCTATAGCTGCTGCTGTTAAAGGAAAACAAAACGAGGCTGAAATACCTCGTAATCCACCTCGTCTATCCACCAACGAAGGGGATGAACACTATGCTCGGTCTGGTAGGCAGGTCACAAACCGCCGAACTCCCGAAGGCCATGTAGAAGATGTCTTTTCCCACCGAGTTGATGACTCTATTAGCAATGAAAGAATGAATCAAAATCAAGGGAATACCACACTTCAACCTCTGCTCGGCCATGCGCTCAAAGCATATCTAGATCTTCACGAGCAAGATTTCCTCAAATTCGCCGAACAACATCAACAACGAGGTCAGTGCGAAGAGGATAAAGCGGGTCCATCACGACCCCAAGCTTCGGAGCCAATTGCCGAGGAGAGAGATGACGAAGTCCCCCAAAGACTGCATAATCGCCGAGGAAATATTGCTTCACCTCGGCGAGGCTCAACTTCACCTCGTCAAAACGTCGACCATTACCGACGTGACGAGGAACACCGAAGAAGGACTCCACCTCGTCAAAACGTCGACCATTACCGACGTGACGAGGAATACCGAAGAGAGAAGACGCCACCTCGTCGAAACGTCGACCATTCTCGACGTAACGAGGACGACCACCGAGAGGGAAGATTCACTGTTTACAGCAGAATCATTACCCCCTTCACCAACAAAATTCTCTACACACCACTTCCTTCAGCATACAGGGTCCCCCCAATCAAGCCCTATAACGGTTCTTGCGACCCGAGCAACTTTCTGTCGCAGTATCAGTATAATATGCTGAACCAGGGACTGGCCGAGGATGTTTACATGTGCAAAGTCTTCCCCGAATTATTGGTCGACAATGCACGGAAGTGGTTTGACAATCTCCCTCGTAGCAGCATAGGGTCGTACGCCGACCTGCTAGATGCCTTTGAGAGGCGTTTTTTCCAAAAAGCCGAAGCCAAAATGAGTTCGGCCCAACTCCTTACCTTAAAACAAGGACAAGGAGAATCTATTAGCGACTTCCTAGCTCGGTTCTACAATGAGAGCCTCAAGGTCGATCGCCTTTCCGACGATGTCCTCATTTCGGCGTTTCAAAACGCCATTCACTCCGGCACACTTTTCAGGGAGCTCGTGAAAGAGCGCCCCCAAACCTCCAAACAGCTATGGAGGATCGTTGATGCATTTGCCGAAGCGGATGAGGCAGACAGGAAGAAACGAGCCACTGACCGACCTGAAGGTCAGGATAAAAGGAGAAGGGAAGAACGAGCTGATCAAGGGCAGCATCGACGAGGCGCTCTTGAAAGAATCCAACGAGGTCCATTAGCATCTCGCCTCGGACCTCGGCCTAAACAGGAGCCAGATCGGTTCGCCCCGCTAAATAGATCTCAGGCGGAAATTTACGAGCTTCATGCAAACTTATTCCAGAGACCTCCACCATTGTCCCGAACTGGATCAAGCAGACGATCACGGGATAAATACTGCGAGTTCCATGGCGGCCACGGCCATAACACCGAGAAATGTCGCAATCTTACCTCGGAAATCGACCGCCTAACACAAGATGGTACTTTAGGAAGATACCGAGGTCAAAGCCAACCGGAGACTCAACCTCGGGGCAAAGGCAAACGAAGAAGGAATAGGGGAGAAAATTGCAAACCCCAAGAGAAAAAGTCAAGACACGATGACGAAGACGAGGACGAAAATCAACCTCAGTATGACGGAGTCATCGCCGCCATTATTGGAGTGCCCCAAGGTTCAACAAGGTCGTCACTGAAGGCCGAAGCTCGAAACCGACCTTCGGAGGAACCTTCGTACAAAAGGTTCAAAAAGGACGAGGTCGTTATTTTCTCTGATGACGACCCTGTTCCTCATGCCTCGCCTCATCAAGATGCCACTATTATCGAAGCCGTGGTGGCTAACAAATTGGTACACCGAGTCTTTGTTGATAGTGGAGCCTCGGTCAGCGTACTCTTCAAAGGGTGCTTCGGCAAACTTGACATCGAAGAAGCGCGCTTAAAACCAGCACCCATTCCATTGAAGAATTTCACACAAGGGGAGACCTCAACAGACGGAACGGTCTCACTCCCCGTGACAGTAGGACGAAGTCCATTATCCACTACAAAGATAATCCACTTCTTCGTCGTCACAGCCAACTCTCCCTACAACATTATATTAGGCAGAGATTGGCTGATAGCGACAAGAGCAGTATGCTCGGCCTACCATTTGATGATCAAAATACCTTCAAAGAATGGAGTTATCACGCTTCGGGGAAATCAAACACAGGCCAAGGAGTGCATGCAGGTCGCACTCCGAGGTTCTGGTGTACAACATCCCCAAGCATAGCAATTACAGAACCCCAACGTGCCGAAGTCGACCTCGTCTGCTGCAGAACCTCTAGAAAACGTCGTACTCTATGAAAACGACGTATCCAAGGTCGTCAAGGTTGGTTTCGTCGGGGGCGCCGAACTCCGAGGTCAAGTTATTCAACTACTTCGGGAGTTTAGAGATATTTTTGCCTGGTCTCCTTTAGACATGACCGGGGTATCACCAGATATTATAACTCATCACCTCAACATCGACCCCGAGGTGAAACCAGTTCGGCAAAAGCAACGAGCCTTCGCGGCCGAGAGAAACCAGGTGATACGATACGAGGTACGCCAACTACAACAAGCCGATATTCTATTCGAGGTGAAATATCCGACGTGGTTGGCCAACCCTGTGATGGTGAAGAAGCAAGTAGGGGGATGGCGCATGTGTGTAGATTATACCGATCTCAATAAACACTGCCCTAAGGATTGTTATCCCCTCCCCAACATCGATAAAAAAGTGGAAGCCCTCGTCGGTCACGAGGTGTTCAGCTTTCTCGACCTATACAAAGGCTACCATCAAGTCCTTATGAGTACCGAGGACGCTCCGAAGACTGCCTTCGTCACAGACTTCGGCATCTTTGCTTATAAGAAGATGCCCTTTGGACTCAAAAACGCCGGAGCTACATATCAAAGGATGGTTGACAAAATATTTGAACTTCACATCGGTCAGATTGTTGAAGTATATGTCGACGACATCGTTGTCAAAAGCAAAAAAGTCAACATTACCTTAAACGACCTCCAGGTCATCTTCAAACTGCTCCGCGAGGTGAACCTAAAGTTAAACCCAGGAAAATGTACTTTCATGGTCCAGTCCGAAAAATTCCTAGGGTGTTGGGTTTCCCGCGAAGGATTAAAAGCTAATCCAGCAAAAGTTAAGGTCGTCCAGGAGATGCAAGCGCCGAAGTCAATACACGATGTACATCGGTTGACGGGCTGCTTGGCTGCATTAAGCAGATTCCTATCTAAAGCAGCCGAGAAGCAACTCCCATTCTTCAAAATCCTTAAGAAGGCTCCAGACTTTGAGTGGAATGACGAGCACAAGTCAGCCTTCGAGAGTTTGAAAAAATACCTCGACAACTTGCCCACTTTATCCGTCCCAAAAGAAGACGAGGTTCTTTCTCTATACCTCGCCGCTTCGGACGAATCAATAAGTGCAGTCTTAGTTCGAGAAGGACCTCGGCATTTACCTATATACTTCATAAGCCGAGCTCTAAAAGGGCCAGAAACGAGGTACCAACCTCTGGAGAAGGTCGCACTTGCCCTAGTAAATGCTGCGAGACGACTTCGACCATATTTTCACGCTCACCCAATACAAGTATTGACCGACTTACCACTTCGGCAAGTGCTTACGAAGCTTGAAGCTTCGGGGCGAATCGCCAAGTGGGCGGTCGAACTTGGCGAACACACAATCTGCTTTGCACCTCGGCAAGCTATCAAGGGGCAAGCGCTGGCAGATTTCCTGGTGGAAGCGGTATTCACCGAGCCTCCGAAGCTTACCAAACCTACCGAGGAGAATATCGAAGAGAAAATGCCGAAGACACCCCCCATAGATTGTTGGAAAGTCTATGTCGATGGAGCGTCGGGCAAAAAGGGAAGCGGAGTTGGAGTTTTGTTCATCAGTTCGGAAGGGAAACAAATCCCTTACGCTTTACGGTTAAGCTTCCCAACCACCAATAACGAAGTGGAATACGAAGCTCTTATAGCCGGACTTCGCCTCGCGCAAAGCCTTCAGCTACGGGCCATCCAAGTCTACAGTGACTCCCAAATCATCGTGAGCCACGTCCTCGGAAAATACGAAGCACGAGATGAAAGGATGAAGAAGTATCTCCACAAGGTTAGAACTTTACAAGAAAGCTTCTCATACTTCGAGTTGATACGAATCCCGAGAGGTGAAAACGACCGAGCTGATGCATTAAGCAAGCTCGCGTCGTCATCCACTGCCTCTCCGGTGGAAGAAATCACAACCCGAAGTATTGATGAAGCCGAAGTGAACGCAGTAATCGATGACGAACCGAGCTGGATGACACCACTTCAGGATTACTTAGAAAGAGGCGAACTCCCCGATGATAGAATTGAAGCTCGGAAGCTTCAGAACAAATCAGTCAAATATATCTTGGATCGAGGAGTATTGTACAGAAAATCATATCTTCAACCTCTTCTAAGGTGCGCGGGACCTAGCCAAGCGGACTACATATTACGCGAAGTGCACGAAGGATCCTGTGGCAGTCACGTCGGAGCTCGGGCTTTAACCAGAAAAATTATGAGATGGGGATACTACTGGCCGACCATGCTACAAGATGCAGTCGACCTCGTCAAAAGGTGTCCGAAGTGCCAAATTCATGCAACAATAACGAGGGTACCTCAAACCGAGCTGACCACCATGCGAAGCCCCTGGCCCTTCATGCAATGGGGGATAGACATCGTCGGTCCCTTTGAGCAAGCCCCCGGCCAACTACGATTCCTAATAGTCGCCATCGACTATTTTACGAAGTGGGTAGAGGCCGAGCCTCTTGCAAAGATTACGAGCAAAAAGGCCCTCAACTTCGTTTGGAAGAGTATAGTTTGTCGCTTCGGTGTACCTCACGTCCTCGTCTCAGATAATGGAACTCAATTCACAGATAAGGCATTTAAAGAATGGTGTGACGAGCTCAGTATCCAGCAGAAATTCACCTCGGTAGCGCACCCTCAGGCGAATGGTCAGACCGAAGTCACAAACCGGACAATAGTCAAAGGTTTAAAGACTCGTCTCGACAAAGCCAAGGGAGATTGGGCCGAAAACTTACCCCAAGTCCTATGGTCCTACCGAACTACACCTCGGACATCCAATGGAGAAACACCATACAGCCTCGTCTATGGAACCGAGGCAGTAATCCCAGTGGAGATCGGTTTACCGAGCCCCCGAACTATAAACTTCACAACCGATGCCAATGAAGAAGGCCTCCGAACTAATTTGGATTTGTTGGAGGAAAAACGAGAACGAGCCTACATACAAGAAGCTCGATACAAACAACAAGTAGCTCGGTATTACAACAATCGAGTGAAACATCGACAGTTTCAAATAGGCGACCTCGTTCTCAGGAATAATGAAGTTAGTAAGGCGGAGAAGCTCGGTAAACTCGAAGCTACCTGGGAAGGTCCTTATCAAATCCAAGATGTCCTCGGCAAAGGCTCATACAAGCTCGTCCACTTATCTGGGGAGCCAATGCCCCGAACTTGGCATATTTCTCATTTAAAGAAATATTATTTGTAATTTATGTAGTTTGGATTTTATTAAGTTCTTTTGTGAAACATTTTTTGTATACATACCGCATTAGATCCAGGTCGAGCTAAAACTCCAAATTGAGAGTAGCAGTCAACCGCGCGAGGAGACCACTCCTATCGATTACATCGACAAATAAGGGACTTCAAAGCCAAAACTTCGACTTCAGACGAAGTGGCAAAGTCAAGCGCGCGTGAGGAGACCACTCCTATCGATTAAATCGACAAACAAGGAACTTCAAAGCCGAAACTTCGTTCCTAAACGAAGTGGCACCTCGGAGGCCCAAACTTCGTCCCTAGACGAAGTAGCCACTCGAAGTACATCAAAAGAAGTTCGTTAAACTTCGACCTCGTCTACAGAAAGAAGTTCGGCATGAAACGCAGTGACTACGAAGTACAAGCCAGTCATCACAAGAACTTGAAGCAAACTTGATTATACAAATTGAGTAAAGCTTTAGAGAAGTAATGACAAGGAAAATTGTATTTTATTTTATTTCATAAAGTGCATATTACAAATCAACTTGAAGGGTCTGAGCCCGGAGACCTACCACTAAAACTAAGGTACTTCTCCACGAAACCCAAACCCGAGCTCGAACTGGCGCCACCATGACCGAGCACCGTATCCAAAAAGGCCATCCCCCCACCCCGGCCAAAACCACCTCGGCCTCGACCTGAAGGTGCAGATCGACCTCGGCTTGGAGGCACAGCTCGACCTCGGCCGCCTGAAGCGCGCCGCCCTCCACCTCGAGACATGATAGCAAGAGTCTCTTCTCGAGTTCGACCCAAAGTAAGGGGGGGGACGCCAGCCGAACTCCTTCCCAACTGACCCGAAGAGGAAGCCTCGAGTGAAGCCTTCTTAGACTCGATCCACCTCTTCAGCCTCGGGTTCCTCTTCTGAATAATTTTATACATGGATCCGAGCTTGAGAAGCGCCTCTTCCTGCTCGCGAACTTGCCAGGAGTCATCGCCGTACCTTTCTCGGTACTCTCTTGCTCGAGCTCGGACCTCCTTTATTTGTGTAGAGACCTCGTATATGGTCAGGCCACCACTTCTGTGTATACGGTCCTCGTATTCTTCATGCTCTTCGGCTATAGCCTTAAAAGTCTGGAGATCGTCCTTGACATTCTTGAACTTATCTTCAAGCTCCAGAAACTTCGCGTGCTCTTCATCAAGCTTCTCCTGAGCCGACCTAAGCTTCGCCTCGAGCTCGGTCTCGATGTTGGTAGCTCGGCTTTTCCAACACGCGACCTCGACCTCGGCAGCCTCGGCAGCGCGACGAAGCTCATTTATTTGTTGTTCAAAATGCGAAGTATTGGAGAAATCAAAGACAGGCTACAGCAGCAAAAATTAAACAGTTCAGCATAAAGCGCAGTTCAAAAAGGATACTTTATATACATGTGGAAAAAGCGCCGCCCTAGCGGCGACGTAATACAAGCTAAACAAAAAAAAAAAAAAAAAAAAAAGAAAAGGAGAGAAGAGAAGAAAAAGCTAACTATCGCCGACCTCGGGCTCCTCGTCACCGGCCTCCCCTCCTCCCTCGCCGCCAGCGGCGGCCTCCCTGGCAAGCTCGGCGATGACCGCCTCCAGATTGTCATCCCGATCTGCCGGACACCGCCGAACCGCCTGCTCGGAGAGCGGAGCCTTCTCCCGCGCCAACCTTTCGACCACCGGGATCACCGCGGTGTGTTCCACGAGTACTTCGGCGTACTCCCGCAGCATCTCTTCCTTTGACATCACCTCATACCCATACTTGACCTTGTCAAGCTCGGGGTAATCCTTGGCGACACGGTCGAGCGCCGCCGAAGTAATCGGCGTACTCATGGCGCTCACCAGATGCGCCGCCACTGTGCCGAAATATTTGGAGCGGAAGATCCGCTCGGCGAGAGCCCGAAACACTCCGCCCTGCTCCGCCGCCATCCGGGCCATCCTCTCCTTCTCCTCGGCAAGCTCCCCCCTCAACCTTGCCGCCTCGGCCTCCGCCGCCGCCGCCTTCCTCTCCGCCGCGAGCAGCTCGACCAAAGTCCTGGCCTCCTGCTCCTCCGCCCTCGCCGCCTCGGCCTTTGCCCCCTCGAGCTCAGCTTTTAGGGCTCGGAACTGCTCGACTCCACCGAGAATGAAGCTCGAGAGGGCACTCAGCCCGTCCAATGCCACATCCGCCTCCTGCACAGAATATGTTAATACGGAACAAGAAAAAGAATAGAAGTAAAGACAAACTTCTTCCACTCACCTCGGGGAACGGGGCCCTACGAGCTTCCCCCGACCCGGACGCCCGAGCATCCGGGCCCCTCACCTCCTCCCTCCGAGGTTCCTCCAAGTCAATCACATTTGGAGTCGCCCCGGCCTCCTCCCTCTCCGCCCTCTCCGGGCACGGCGTCTCCTCGGCGGCCGAGGTGACCCTCGGCCTCTTCTTCTTCTTCCTCAGCGCCGCTTGGAGAACCTCAGGATCCACTGCAGAAGAAAAACAGAATATTAGTCCAGTTCGGATAAACGAAGTCAAAATACCAATTCAGATAACGAGGACAAACTACACTACGAAACCTCACCCGGATCCACGTCGGCTAGGGCGTCACATGGGCTCAGCCCGTGCCTCGACAGCTCCTCCTCAGCGTAAGTCCTTTTGACGGCGCCGAGGTCCATCAAGCTCGTCTCGAGCTCGCCGACAGGATCCACCCTCAGTTGCGGGCCAAACTTGGCCGCCGACCAGCTGTGGAGGGGCACGCCTTCAGCTCGGCAGAAGAAAAACTTCTTCTGCCAGTTCGATACTTTGGATGGGGTGACCAACTTGAACTTATTTACAGGTGAGAGATATACCCACCCAGTTGGCCCCCGCTTTACTCTAAAAAAACGGAGTAAAGACTCCAGCGACATCGGTCCTCCTCGGCGACCGACCTCGACACAAAAACCTATTACCTGCTTAATGGAAGCAGGCGCGAACTGACCCAAGGGGAGCTCGAATCTATCCAAAAGCTCTACAAAAATACGATGTAATGGCAGACGAAGACCGAAGTAAAGGTAATCTTCGTACATAGTAAAAAACCCTACGGGAGGAGAGCAACCTCTATCCTCCGCCCTAGGTAAAATAAACTCTACAGAATCGGGAAAACAAAATTTTCTAGCTAGGTTGGACATGTGGGATTCACTCATAATTGAGGCACACTCCAAGGCAGCCTCCGACCCAGTCAGAAGGGGGTACTCTATAAGTTGAGGAATAGGGGGTAGCGCCGCTCGGGTAAAAACCCTCGCGGTGACCCTCGCCGAAACGCTCCTAAGCGGCGACGGAGATTCAATCTCCCTACCATTCGGAGTACGCGAAGAAGAGACAGAAAAGGCAGAAGAAGAAGTGGAAGCAGTAGCCATAATCACAGAAACTTACTTGGTAGAAAAATGCGAATGAAATTTCTCGGGGTTGAAGTCGACAACGGCAGAAAGTTTGAAAGCTTTTTGCAGATGGGAAAGTGAAACTAGGGTTGCGGAAAGTGAAAAGTGTTTGTTAACTTCCAAAGGAAGCCTTTATAGACATCACTTCACCTTTTCCCAACCGCCTCTTTTTCAAAAACCCGCCTCTTCGGCTCCTCCAACAGAAAGGCGACGCGTGTCACCCACAACCCTCTACAACAGCTGTCTTCCACCACCACGGTTTCTACCTCGGCTACAGCCAGAGAGCTACTTCTACCTCGGCTACAGCCAGAGAGTTATTTCTACCTCGACTTCAGCCAGAGAGTCACTTCTACCTCGGCTACAGCCAGAGAGTTACTTCTACCTCGGCTACAGCCAGAGAGTTATTTCTACCTCGGCTTCAGCCAGAGAGTTACTTCTACCTCGGCTTCCGCCAGAGAGTCACTTCTACCTCGGCTACAGCCAGAGAGTTACTTCTACCTCGGCTACAGCCAGAGAGTTATTTCTACCTCGGCTTCCGCCAGAGAGTTATTTCTACCTCGGCTTCAGCCAGAGAGTTACTTCTACCTCGGCTTCCGCCAGAGAGTTATTTCTACCTCGGCTTCAGCCAGAGAGTTACTTCTACCTCGGCTTCCGCCAGAGAGTTACTTCTACCTCGGCTTCAGCCAGAGCTTCACTTCGACCTCGGCGACTACAAGATCTCCACCTCGCCCAGATCTTCACTTCGTCCAACACACCCACCTCGTCAAGATCTCCACCTCGGTGCCGATCTTCTCTTGAGGGGGGGGATGTGATAGGATATGGCCCATCAATAAGGCCCAAACACTCCGAAGCAGCTCGGCGGCCCAACGCCTAGGCCCATTAAGAGCAGCTCGGCCGGCCCACTAGCACGGCCCACTTACTATAAATAGCCATAAACCGCCTATATTATCTATAAATAGCTAGATTAAAGCTCAATTAAGGGGATTCACACATTCACTTTTTGTAAATCTACATTTCAGCTCTCAAGTTATAAAACAAAAGAGATCTCCCCGTGGACGTAGATCTATTAAAAGATCGAACCACGTAAATCTCGTCTCGTTTACTTTCTAATCATCGTGCAAATCTCACTTCGAAAATCGGCGATCGATCATGTAGTACTCCACTTTACTTCTCCATAAATTATAAGGAATGAATCTGCAGCAACTCCACTCTAGTTGGGATTCCTTACTATCTCTATACGATTGAACTGATTCAACCAACGTTCTGCCTAAGATGTGTAAATAACTTAAGAAAAAAAAAACAATGAGGTACTTCAAATAATATACATGATGATGAAATAATATACACTTACTTCGAAGGGACATCACATGCTGGCATCCAATCTCTCCCTCTGAAATTCAAGTAAAATATAAACTTTGATTCAAGTAAGCTATATCTTGAATGAGAATATGATGGAAATCGGAAGAAAAGGAATCCTGGACAAGAAAATATTGATAAATCATACGCCAACTTCCCCATACTCTAATATTCTACTTAGGAAAAAATAAATAAATAAACAAAGCACATTGTATGTGGAAGAAAAACAGTCCAATGCCTTACGATCACATTCTCGTTAATTTGGGGATTTAAATAATTGAATGTAACTGTTAATAGATCAAGTGGTGGCATCACCTGCTGAACATAAAGCAGGAATGGCTCTTAGAAAGAATGTTCATACAAGTTGAGTACATTTTGTTTTTCTTATTTGTGAAGGAAGTATGGAACTCCGGTCGGTTTCCTTTTCCATTAGAACATGAAAAGACCATAAATAGTATATCATGGGAGGAGTGAGTGAGTGCAAGAAAAGGGTGGGGTGCCTTAGTAGATTCAATTCCTTAGAGAGCTTTCTTCACTTGAAAGAAATCGGGACGTATCCTGTGAGCAGCATAGCATCTACGTCGTTGGGGGACGCCACAGCAACTGCAATACCTTTGTCCTTGACTGCCTCAATAACACGCTTGCCATACATGTGAAAACAAAAGGCCATGTTAGATACCTCAAGTTTCAGAAAGAAAATCATACTTAAGTGCACAAGTTCAAGTTACCTTGGTTTTCAAAACCTTAGGCTTAATGATGAATGCTAAGATATCTAGGGAAGTGGTGGATGTGCTTGTGTGAATAATTCTTAATTGTGTTCTTAAGATTTTTCCCATCCGCTCTAAGATTTACAAGGCAGTCATATGTTCTTCGTATCTCCGGCCCAGTCATCATCAACTCTACTTTCAAGAGCTAGCTCGTAAAAATTCCAGGTAACTGCAAGCAAAACATGTCATCCATATTTGGGGCCAAAATATGAAGATTTTTATTTCACGACTTCAAGGTAAGATATGCTGACAGAAGAATCCCCTCCCCTACCCACCACAAATAACCAACAGAAAAAGTAGTAACAAACTAGGCATTGCGAGTATCACAGAAAAATAGCAAATACTAGCATAACAAAGTCACCCACACAATGCAATGACTCCAATTTCTTTATAATGTTTTGACAGTAAAAATCTATCCAAATTCCTGAAACTGCAAAATTAATAAAAAAATAATAACCAACCTGACACCACCCATTTGCTCAGACTCAGACACCCAACCAGCAACATTGAGCTTTGCCTTCATTCTTGCAGCTGCAATGCCAACCCCACTGCCTATTAGTTGGTTCTTAAGTGAAAAATAGTAATTATTTAGAAGAGAATATGGTGGGTGGATTGTGGATAAATGACATAGGCGCAGTTAGAGATCTTTATACTTACAATTGCGGTTAAAATCATAATTAGTTTTTTGGTTTACGGTTTTATTATTTTTAAATTACAGTCGAATCGTAGTTATAGTTTATAATTCGGAATTGTACAGTGATTATTATGGTTTACGGTTACAAAGTGAAAATGTCAAAGACGCTTTAGTCATGAATTGTTGGGTTTTGATTCAAAGTCGTCGGTTTCCATCGAATCACAAATTTTTTTGAATTTGTCATTTAAAAAGTACTCATATCGTCTCACCATTCTTGGTCCTTTTGACTAAAATTATGAGTGTTTTTTGGTCAAAGGGGCCAAGAATATCGAGAAAGAGAGCGTAATATTTTCATCCACGTACTTTCATTCCGATCACTCTACTAATGTTATTAAATCTTAAAACTTGTCATTTATAGTAGTTGCACGTAATTCAACTAAAAATAATAAATCATGGAAGACTCAAATACTCCACTTACCACACACTTTAAATAGAGCCAAAACATTATTAGATTAAAAGACGTGTTTGATTAAAGTGTAAACAATATAGATGAACGAAGATAGTATATTTTTACATGAATCTACCATTTAAAATATAATTTTTAAGCTATAAATAATACTTTTATACTCACTTTGTCCTACTAAAAGTTGTCTAATTTGACCAAAAAATTATAACATATCTGGTTAAAGTATGTTACTTTTAGTAGTACAGAGAAAGTATAACATAAGAGATAAAATTCAATTATGATATAAAGTAAAAAAGATATTAAAAAAACTAATACTTCAAACTTCGAAACTAACGATAACAAGTCAATTACGTTTCGATACTTTGAGCACCTCAAATAAAAGAAAGTGGAATTAAAATTACACTCTCACAAAATAATATTATATTAAATTTAAATTATAAAATCATCTCATAAAAGATTCGATTTCTAACCTATTATTTCAAATATTAATCTCGTACCACTAGTCCAACATACACGCGTCATAAAGCTATATTTGCCCAGCATGGGCAGGGCTGTCTTAAGCTGGCTCCTTGTCTATTTCTCTCTTCTCTGACCACCAAACTCCTATAAATAACCAGATGCGTGTATACCCCACAGTTTAGCTCAGTAAAAAAAATATTGGCTAGTTAAGACAAGGGAAGTTTTGTTTTTACAAAATCTATACTCATGACATTGAGAACTAATAAAATGAAACAACCAGTATATGAGATTGAGACCCAAAGCTCTGACTCTGACTCGTACTCTGACTCTGATGATGAAGATTATTGGGCGCCAGGCCTCACAGAGTCTTCATCCAAGGTTTTCTTGAATCTTTTTTCTTAGTTACATTTTTGTTCTAGTTTTCCATTTCAGTTGAAGATTTGTGTGCAGGTTTCTGGATTTTATATTTGCATGTCTTTCAATTTTGTGAGTAATGGGATTAATTTTATATATCGTGCTTGCAGGGAAAGAGGAAGAGGATGAATACAATGCAACAAGAAAAAAAGAGAAAGAGTATCTATGAAAAGCTTGAAAGCCTCAAATCTAAACTTAGACAAGTGAGAACTTATGACTCTATTTGTTTATTTATATGTTTTTTTATGCTGGATCCATGTCTGTGCTAGCTCTAGGCTTTGTTGATTGTGAATTCTTGAATAGATGCTTGTCGAATTTGTGGTGGTTGTTGTTCTTATGCTAGTTAATGACATTGAGTTATTTCCTATGAAAGTTGCCTTATTAGCCAATTTGCTTTAATGTCACCGGGTGCCAGATTAAGTTGAGGCATTTTCCGTAAAACGTATAACGCAAAACTTCTATGTGTTGCCGGAGTAAGGAAACGCGTTTTCCGTAAAACGTATAGTGCAAAACTTTTATGTGTTGCCGGAGTAAGGAAAGGCGTTTTCCGTAAAACGCATAACGCAAAACATTTATGCGTTGACGGATAAAGGAAAGGCATTTTCCGTAAAACGTGTAACGCAAAACTTTTATGCGTTGCCGGATCAAGGAAAGGCGTTTTCCGTAAAATGTATAACGCAAAACTTTATGTGTTGCCGGAGTAAGGAAAGGCGTTTTTTCCCGTAAAACATATAACTCAAAACTTTTATGCTTTTATGGATTAAGAAAAGGCGTTTTCCGTAAAACATATAACCCAAAACTTTTATGTGTTGCCGGATCAAGGAAAGGCGTTTTCCGTAAAATGTATAACGCAAAACTTTTATGCGTTGCTAGAATAAGGAAAGGCGTTTTCCGTAAAATGTATGACGCAAAACTTTTATGTGTTGCCGGAGTAAGAAAATGCGTTTTTCCGTAAAACGTATAGCGCAAAACTTTTATGTGTTGCCGGAGTAAGGAAAGGCGTTTTCCGTAAAACGTATAACGCAAAACTTTTATGCGTTGACGGATTAAGGAAAGGCGTTTTCCGTAGAACGTGTAACAAAACTTTTATGTCTTGCCGAAGTAAGGAAAGGCGTTTTTTTCCGTCAAGCGTATAACTCAAAACTTTTATGCTTTTATGGATTAAGAAAAGGCGTTTTCCGTAAAAAATATAACCCAAAACTTTTATGTGTTGCCAGATCAAGGAAAGGCATTTTCCGTAAAATGTATAACTCTAAACATTTATGCTTTGCCGGATTAACGAAAAGCGTTTTCCGTAAAACATATAACTAGAAACTTCTACGCGTTGCCGGATTAACGAAAGGCGTTTTCCGTAAACCGTGATGCTTGAAACCCTAATTTGAATTGGGGACTCATGTCAGTTACAGCTGTGTGGATACTAAATTTGTTCCGGGTAACCCGGCATAGATTCCGTGTTCGGTTTCCTCGCATTTAACGTTATTAGTCAGACTACAACTAGTTAGTGACTTGGCCGATGTTACCATTTGTAGAAGTAATTAATGCTCTAATTCAAATGTTTACCAACTACAACAATTAAATGATCTCTTGAGAATCTTGTATCGCCAATGCTTGAAGCTCTGTACGCCTCAGTTACTTATACAATTGTCATAGGTTCACAGAGCAAAGAAGGCAAGTTCTGGTTGTGTTCGTCTTCGTATTTTTCACTGAAGTGTTTTTGTTAAAAAAGGGCATGCTATTTATGGTAGTTTACTCAAACTTGACTTATCTCAAAAGGTTGAAAAATAAATAAGGGCATGCTAGTCAATGTAAATTAGCAGATGTTATGAGATTGTATGGCTTATGTATAAGTATCGTAGTCATTACCTTGTACGTAAATTCCATTTCCCGTATCGTCTCAAAATACATTTTGAACTTTTAGACAGTTGCTTGCTTCTTTAGTTTCATAATTGGTTCACTTCAAGAGCAACTATAAATGGGAGTATAAACCAACTAAAATGACTCAATAATTAACTTAAGATGGTGATAGCTTTCTGTTAAATCGGTTATCTTGATCTTCTATGAGATGATTGATGCTAATATGTAATGTTAATCAATTATTACCCGGATTTGCATGCATTGAAAATGCTTTTCTTGGTCTTTATAAATCACTGAGCTCATAATTTATTTGTTTCTAATGCATGAACAGGCATCAGATAATCCCGAGAAATCAAGACGGTAAACTCTCTGTTTTGGAATGAAATTTTCATGTGCTTTCATTTGAAGGTGAAAGAATTCTGATGTTTTTATGCATGAAATGTAAAGCAGCAGTACAAAAAGCAGGACCGAGTTTAGAGATCTTTATGAGAATATTGGAGCTATGGAAACTGTAGTTAACAAAACAGAAAGAGAACTAAAGCGTTTAAATAACGAATTCGAACTACCTCTTTTTTTGAAGTGTATGCTTCCATCAAATGTCTATCAAGGATTTTGGCTGGTAAGGCTCTCTATATTTTTCTGTTTCTATAGCATTCAGAAACTCTTGTGAGCTATAATAGCCGTCCCTATGCTTCTTCTGGCAGCATCTACCCAAGGATTTTTGCAATGATTACTTGCCCAATCATGATACATCTATTGTGTTGGCGGATGAATGTGGAAATGAGTACAAGACGTCGTTCCTTATCGAGAGGCGTGGCTTGAGTGCGGGATGGAGGGGCTTTTCCTTATCCCACTGGTTAATGAAAGGAGATATACTGATTTTCCATTTGACTGCACCTTGCAAACTAAAGGTAATTATTCCGTCTAATACCTGCACGTGGTTTAGTGATTATGCTCGTCTCTGAACCGAGTCTAGAAATCGGGAATCACTGCACAAGTGTAAATTTCTTCTCTTTAGGATAATGAGTCATGAAATGGCTGAATGTTCTACATGTCATTAGGTTCTTGAGTTACAATAGCTGCGTACTTCATTCTTCGATAATTTGTTTCTCTTGATATGCACTACAAAGTTCTGCATATAGACACATCCCCACGTATGTTAGCTGACCATGAAGTCTCCTGCAGGTGCACATTGTGAGAGTAAACGATCTAGACGTGATACATGCAGCACTATGTCTCATGAGCATGAGTGCTTCCGAGAGCGGTTGGTTACATCTTTCCTTCAACTATTCTACATATAATGAAACATAAAACTGATTACTTGTATATTTTGTTCTCCTGCCATACTTTTGAGAGAAGGTCCCGAGAAGAAAGTCGGAAGGAAACGTAGAAAGACAGAGTACGTAGAGCCTTATCAGTACAGCACTGCTTCCTCATCGGAGAATGCCAAAGGAAAAAACTCGACACCTATTTTCCCCGACGTGATTGAGAAAGGTACACACGTACTTCATATTCTTCCTGGTTGATGAAATGGGATTGTTTTACATCACGAGTGATTAACTGTACGTTACTTTTAGGCACTGATATCGCAAACCGCCGCCAACCTAATGACCTCTGCTACTCCCGGACTCCATTTTTACGCAGTCATGCTCGTGCGGGTGTCACTTGCGGATAGATGTCTGATGGAATCCAATCATGTGAGGATGGTGAGGTGGGAAGACTGCGAATAGTTGAAGAGATGGTTGAAATAAAGAAACTGTGACAGAAGGGCTGAATACATATACTGACATCAACTTCCAAAGGTAAAAATACTAAATAATACATTATGTTTGCAGAGAAACTTCTTTGTCCTGTTGTTGTTGCTTATTATTAGAATCATCAGTGTTGTTGAAGTCTTATGATGTTATGTCTGAACCCTGCTGTCTGAAGGACTACAGTATGTTTTGAGTTTGAAACATGTTTTGGATACTAAGTACTCTTATTTTTACTGCAATGGGATGTGGTTCTGTTTTGTTCATTGGCATTTGAAATACTTGCAACTTTTCTTATTTTTGCATGTTTTTTAGAAATATAGTATTCTTGTAGTTTGCCAAAAATATGCATATTTTGTCATTTTAGTACGTAAACATGCACCTTCTATTTTTGAAAATTAATACTATTTTTTTGTGGGCCCAATCTTCACTATCATTCAAGTATACTTTAACACATTTTCGTGGGTTCCAATTTTTACTACCATTCAAATCAACTATTATATTTTAACACTTAATAACACTTTTACATTCAAGTTAACTGCATTTTATTAAAATCCGCACCGGGTGAAATGGTGCATCTTTATATGAAACGGAGGGAGTATGTTGTGACTTCATTTCGATTTGTTTTTCCTTTTCTATAATGCAAAAAAACAAGAAATATCACTCGTCCACATCTTTCGTTGTTGATACATGCAAATGATGTAGCATCTTGTGTGATAAATAATATTCCCTCCGTCCCGTTAATAACGACCCATTTTCCATTTTGGGACGTCCCACTAATAATGACTCATTTTCTTATTGGGTAAAAAAATTGCACATGAGATGCTTTTTACTTTTTGTGTAATAGGCAAATATTAAGCTTCATTGGTAGTCGTGTATAAAGTAAATGGGTCGTTATTAGCGGGACGGAGGGAGTAGTAGTTTTTTGATAAAGAATTATTAATTCTCATTTCGGATTATGATTTAATTTTAAATGCTTTGAATTAAAGATGATGAAGATATTGACGATTTTTAACTTATTTGTAGACTTTTAAAGGTCATTTTGACTTTACAATATCACTATAAAATTCATATTTTTTTTAAAGTTAATTGTTACTTTCTCTGTCCCGTTAAATTTGGCCACAAAGAGTCCGACACAAAAATTAAGAAAGTAAAGTTTTGTGTGTTAAAAAAGTATGAGATACGTATTTTAAAGGTAAAATTGTTTCATTTTTTGGAAAGTGGCCACTTTTAATGGGACGTCTCAAAAATGAAACGTGGCCACCTCTAACGGGATGGAGAGAGTATTTTTCTTTTTTTTTGGAAAGTGGCCACTTAGTAGTTACTAGTTTGATACATTTTCATCCCACTATTACACCTAATTTGCCAACCATAATTTAAATTATGACGGATATGTTTTTAACAACTATTCCTTCCGGCCCATTTTATTCGACACGTTTCATTATTATAATACACTCATATGAATATAAAACGTGTCAAGTAAAGTGGACCGGAGGAAGTACTTTACTATTTACATGACCAATACAAATATTGTTGCGTTACGTACATATCCACAACATAAATTAAAAAACAATTTCCAGTTGATTTGAAGAATAAAATTAATAGAATATCACTTTACATTATCTCTTGTCACATACATAGTTTATTTTTATTTTTTTTTATCACCCTTAAATTTCATTTGTTCTTAATACTCTCTTAATCATTCTAAGTGATTGTATGAAAGATATTTAAATATTATAAAATTAATTATTTAATAAATTAATTATTCAAACCAAATGACTACTAAATATGTTAAACAACAACAACATATTTGATTCGTTAATAATCAATACGAATTTGTTGTTCGCTTTGATTTGATATGAGTGTTATGAAAATAGTTTGACTTTGTATGCGTTCATCCAAATAAATTGAATAATGTTATAAACCGACAAAACAAACAACAAATTCATAAAATAGAGTTTTATCTATATAGTTTAAAGTCGTTTTTTTTATAAATTATTTCAAACTTATTTTATTTTGAATCATTCGAACTTAATAATATTTTATTAAACATACAATAATGGAAACCATAAACACAAACTTGACGAGAAAATAATTATAGAAAATTCAATTCAATTTTGCCTATGGATTCGAAAAAATTCTTTATATTTTAAAATTATTACTTATAATAAGCGCACTCACTTCACTAGATATACACAATTCAATTAAATATGTTAAATTAGATTAATCTCAAATTTCACTAATTAATCATTATATATACTTAGAAAATTTATTCTGTTAAGAATTTGAAATGCTATGAAGCGGGCGGGCCCCAGCAAGGGTTTTGGGAGGGAGAAGGAATGCCATATTAGCTGCTGCATTCAAATGTTATTACTCTGCTTCAACTTCTTCACTCATTGTCATCTCCTCCACTTCCCCATTCCTATACGATTCTCGAATCGAATGTACTGTACCTACGGATTCAGTATACTCTAGATCAGTACAGCAGAAACATCTCAATTCTACATTAACTGTAAGAAAAGAGAAAAGAAAGAGGCGAGAGAAGAGAAAAAATGGTGGTGGAGAAGAAATTAGCGTACGAGGAGAGTAGGCAGAAGAGGCTGGAAGAGAACAAAAAGAGAATGGAGGAACTCAATCTCAACAAGCTTTCCCAGTCTCTCCACACTCCTAAGACTTCTCCAGTATGTTCCAATTTGTTTTACTTCCATTTTGCTGTTTTCTGTGACTGTGCGTATATGCATTCATGTATCATCAACAAAATTTACAGATGAAGAAGGCGAAGCCGAAGCTTCCGAAACAGCCGTTGGATCTCTCTGCTGTTCGTCGATCTAGCCGTGTTGCAATTTTGCCTCCCCGAAGCTACAAAGAAGTTTCTCTCTCTCTCTATGCGCGACTCTTTCTCTGCATATTTTTAAGTAGTTTCTGGAAAACTAAGCAAGTTTTTTCTTTATATTTTTTGATCCTGTATAGATTCCAGTTGAAGCTATTGGGAAGCCGAGGAGGTTAGTCCTGTCTCCTTAATTATTTTTTACTAGCTCATTCTGCGACTAGAGATGTGCGTGTTACACGAACTGATAGTTGTGGTGTTGATTCTTCAGCTATCAACGAAGGGATTTGTTGAGCAGAGTGTACGCCGGGGATGAAGAGAGGCAGTATGCTATACGAAAGGCTGATGATCTGCAATCAAGTTTGGACCAAGATATGCCTAGCTTTGTAAAACCGATGCTTCAATCACATGTTACTGGTGGATTCTGGCTGGTATGTTAATGTTGGTGAAAAATTACTACATCACTCTTTATATGATCTGGGACATTAAGAACTATATAAATCTATATATTAATGAAATGTTTTGCAAGTCTTGATCATAGGAGGGAAGCAGGAAGTAGATGTATTTGCTGCTAATAGTTCATTGCTCTTTTACATCCTGCTATGATATAAAAGAAAACAAAGCAGTTTCTGTAAAAATATGAGTTGAAATGTGATAAAAGAGTGAGAGTTGGCTATGATATAAAAGAAAATGTTACTGGATTAGATTCTATCATGGGTAAGCATACTATTGTATTACATGGCTTGAGTTGGAAATAATGAATGTGATCTTCGCGTATAATAGGGTCTACCATCCCATTTTTGCAAGGCAAACCTTCCATGTCGTGATACGACTATCGAATTAGTCGATGAGAATGATCAAGTGTCTGAAACCAAGTACCTTGCTCAAAAGACGGGTCTCAGTGGTGGATGGAGAGGTTTTGCTATTGATCATGAATTGGTTGATGGAGATGCCCTTGTTTTCCAGTTAATCGAGCCAACAAGTTTCAAGGTAATCTTACATACCATTTGATCCACTTAAGGCTAGCTTTGGAGTAAATCTTGGATAGTGGAGCAGATCTATATCTCTTGATTGTTGTTCAAATGTGATATACCCTTATGTTCACTGAACGTACAGGTTTACATCATACGAGTAAATGAACAAGGAGATAGCAGCAAGGAATAGTTCAAGACTGCACACTACTAAGTCAGATTTGATGGTATTTTGATCAGGTACGATAACTTTTGATGGTATTTTGATTAGGTACGATAACTTTTATGTTTTCATCATGTTATATGATAGTCTAACGTAACATCCTCATTTTGCAGTGACAAGTGCAGAAGTTCAAAACCATCACGAGCATCACCAATCGCTCTCAAGTATATATAGCTAAACTTTTGATGTCTGTAGCTTGAAATTGATTAGCTAGCTTGCTACATATTCTGCTTGGATATAATTTATATAAAAATTTATGTTTTACAAATTGTCAAATACTACAATCTAACGTAAAGAGTGATTTGCTGGGCTCAGATAAGTTCAAAGTAAAGATATGAAACATGAGGCAACCATTATATACATGCACTTCTCTAGTGTGGATAATACAAAACTTACAAACTAGAATACGGATTTACAGGTGACTGTGAGTATGATTGAGCAGATGCATTCTTTATTGATCTTCAACGCATCGGGTCTCCTGAGTACAATTGCATCTATATAATCGTGAAGGTTGCTTAATTATTGATTATAGTACACTTTGCCACTCTAGTATCATAACTTTGCAAGGTGGTTACTGAACGTTGGATCCATGCAGACAACAACCTGCGAATTAGTTGGGTTTTGAAACCAACTGTCAGTAATCAAATCTTTTTGTTTTATAGAAACCCCCTAAGACGGTTTGGATGCATATGAAATTACCTTGCCGACACTTTTCCCAGAATGAAGATAGTTAACTGCATCAGCAACGGAATGAGCTCCAACAAATCTTTTGGGATCAACCCCGACCTGATAAAGCATATATGGGACATGAATAGTCAAGTAGGGCATTATTATTAACAAGTGCTAGGAATATAATAATTTAGTTACCTTCAACTTCCCTGAGGAGTAGAGATCCATCAACTTATCTAGATGCTCTTGCCAAAAGTGCGCATATTGCACTAGGAAAAAACCAGCCTGGGCATTTGGAGTCACCATAACATTAAAGCAGATGATTTAAAGCAAAAGTTAGTAATACATAAATTAATCTGCTCACCTTTCCTCTCATCGTTTGCACTAATCAATTCTTGTTAAGGTTAGATTATTTGAGATGCAGAGGAGGCATACTTACCACTGTCTGGCTCTTCGCTAAAATCTTTTCGCACAATCCAGTATAATCCCGTGGTTTCCACCCTTGTTCTCCTTGATACTGCGGTCATATAAGTTTAATGATTGCAAATGAATTAGAGACCAACTTGAAATTGTCAAGACTTGCAAGTGAACATTTAGATTTGAAGATATTGGCATAAACCAGAGATGGCAAGAAGAATCCAGAAATTTTATGCTTTTCATTAAAGGTCCGAACCTGAGAAATCATCCCAATCACAACAAGACATCCATAAGTTGCCAAAGCATTCAAGCATAGATCAAACATTTCACCACCAACGGACTCGTATATAATATCCACGCCTTTAGGGAATTCACTCCTTAGAACCTGACCAAGGAATAAAGCACCATAAATGTTTGAATTTTCTGAACCCTGACTGGGTTTTTAAAAATTCTCTAGCATAATCTTTCTCATAGTAAAACAAACTGAATATTAGAATTTTCCTCTATCCATTAGAACACATTGAAGTAGCAGGTTGTTAATTCATTACATCAGCCCATCTCCAATAAGAGATATGTGGCAGAATATTAGAATTTTCCTAAATATAAAAATATGAATATTAACACCACCACAGACTGTAAATATTTGCTGCTTCCACTTTCTATCTCTTAACCACTGCATTATATAAATTAAGAGTGAAAACAATTTTGTAGTAACTTACAGTCTTGATATCCTCAGCTTTGTAGTCGATTACTCTATCCACTCCCAAATCCTTCAGAAGCTTGGCCTTGTCTTTTCCTCCACAAGTTGCAATAACCTTCTTTCCAGATAATTTTGCCAGCTGCACCACAACAGTCCTTTTAGTAATAAACTCTGATGTAGATATAAAGATAGTATAAGGCCCGTAAGATTATCAGTGGAAGCTATGGAAGCCTATTACTTAATCTTGCGAAAGTATAAATTGTTCCCGTGGTCTTGGAAAAGCATCTAAAAACAAGTGTTATGAAAAACCCAACCTATTAGGAGGATAATTCCATGAAGAAAAGCAGAGGATTTTGTCTAGAGAAGCAACTGGGGAGGAAAATGTTTGGTGGTTCACAAAAATACATAGCCTTTGTCATTCAACAAGGTAAGGCTCTGGCACCATTATAATAATATGCTATAACAGGTGATACAAATGTGTAATTTTACCTTTTGCAATAAAAAGTATCACAAGTCTCCTAGAGATTTATGATTTATGAGGAAGAATATGTAGAGAAAGACAGACCACAAAGATTTTTCTTTGACGTAAAAAGGTAGAGATTCATGTATACACGCCAAACTCTTGCTGTAAATATTCAAGAGCTAGGAACACTTATTTTATGTACAGAATTTTGCATCATTAAAACATACCTGGACAGCAAATTGACCAGTCCCTCCTGCAGCAGCAGTGACAAGAACTGTTTTTCCTGAGTCCATATGAGCTGCCTATAGCATCAGAAAAAAAGGACGGAGATATTATGAGAATAAACATTTTATAGGCTCAATGCATTCATACACTGAATCCTGTAAAACAGAAAGAATACACTTTCAAATCCATTTCCAAGCAACTCTACTACTTAATAAGGATGAAAAAGACAAATCACGAATGCAAAAACACCTTTTCTAGAGCTATTGATGCTGTTAGTCCAGACGTCAGCATAGCAACAACTTCTGGATCTGGTCTTCCCACAGGAAGAATGTGCTTTGAAGGTACCTAATTACAGGGAAACCAATGCTTTCAGTTATCATAAATAATAAGAAAGAAAATCTAAAACCGAGATAAATATACTTAAGTATTTCAAGATCAAAGAAATGTTTTACCGCAGTAAATTCAGCATAACTACCATATGTCATAATTGCAGCTGGAGTGCCCACCTTTAAGTGCTTAACTGAATCACCAATAGCAGCAATTATACCTACAGCCTGCAGATGAAATATAGCATCTCTGAACTGACCTTGAAAATGGCAAAGCACAACATTCTTCCATAACAGATTTTTTTTTTTTTTTTTTTTTTTTTTTTTTTTGCAATGGTTATCATGACTCCCTTAGGCTAAATGTATGATACTAATGGTGATGTATAGGTACTGCGAATGAAGTTGGACAATAACAAAATTCAAATGAAAAAGTAAAAATGGTAAAGTGATAAAAGAAAGTAGAAGGATCTTCCTGAAGGCATCAAGATCATATATTTACACTTTACATATCTTTCATACGCATCTCCTAATCCCATCTGCTCAATAGCATGAGGATTTACATTGAATGTCATATAGAACTCAGTCATCATAAGTTCACAAACCTTAAGCTTCCGAATTGATTTTGTAATATATATTAAAGAATGCAGACTGGGATATTTTCTAACCTCAAAGCCAGCATCAAAGGGAAGCAAGGAAGCAGTGTCTTTATTGCTTCCACTAAAATATCTTCCAGAGCTGAAGTTCACCTATCAAAATTGATAATAAGCATGTCAAGCTTGATAGAGACACTCTCGAAAAAAAAAAAATCGAACTCTCTTTAGAAATGTAAGTTCACGTATGCTGAAATAACTAATTTAATATACAATGTTTACATTTAAGTAAAAAAAATTAAATCATAGTTATCATAACCATGAGATGAATAAACTTACATCACTAGCATTAACCCCAGCATATATGATCTTCATAAGAACATAATCTGGTTTGAGCGGCAATCTCAAGGATGCCCGTACTACTTTTGTTGCACTTTGGAAATCGTGACTGAGGGTGTGAACAACTCTAAAAGATGGATGAAAGAATCACTGTTAAAGTAAAGACACAAGTGGCTTGACAAGAAGATTTAACCTAGACATAGGTACCTACATCTTCTCAAAACTTAGAGGGATCTGAACATTCACTGGGACAACATCAGGAGACATTTTCCTTGAAGCCTTAGGGTAAAGTCGATATTTCTCTTCTTCTGCAGGAGTTGGATAGTACTCCAAGCCCCTTCTGTTGGTTATCCACAAGCAAGCCCCAGCTTTACTTTCATCAGTAATAAGTTCAAAGGCACCTGCATAAGTTAGGAACTTAAATTAATATCGGGATGTCATTCGTTATAGTATAAGCTTTAAATGATTCTATAAGCTTTAGAGAATTAAGAGCTTTGAAAATAGTGTGCTAATTCAGCGATTCTGCAAATAGCCTCCATCTCAATGTTGAGAACCTCTGTATGTGATCTAGAAATCACGCATTACAACTATATGAAGCAGCAAGAGAATCTTTTGGTGTAATCAATAGAGAACACAACAGAAGCATAATTATCAGGCTATTGACATTGCTCACCATGCTATAAATATAATTACTCCAAACAACTCAAGTTCAGAATCTCTCTGAGACGATACAAGAGAAGAAAAAAAAAAAAATGAACGCATGTTTACTCCTTAATGAGAAAACATAAGTTGACAAATAAGAAATAATGCTGAAGCTGATGTGCAAATAATAAATTGGATAGGGTAAACTTACCTTTCACAACCATTTCCATACTCATGAAGCCCCCAATCTTATCAATAAACTTAGGGTCCATCTTAGTGGTCAAATCGGTTTGAACAAACTGCAAAAGGTAATAGTTGAAAGCTCAAATATTCATACACCATAGAAGCCATCTCTTGCAATTTTACACATTAAATCAAGATAAACACCAGAAAATCAAATATCCAGCAATTTCAGCTTGTTGATTAAGCATACTGCCAAGAGCTCAGTTGCCATGGTGCTTACTAAAAGATGACCAGTCCTCCCTATAAAAAAATTTCTTGACCCTACTAGACATCCCAGAGCTTTTTTATTCCAGAAGTTCAAAGGCAGATTAGTTATTACATATGCCTATTCCTTAATATTTATTCTTCAAAAATTACGTACTGCTATTTTTTTGTGGCTACTTCATCTTCTATCTGCATATGAATCTTTTGGCTTGAGAAGTTGATTAAAGGCTTTGTGGTTCTATAAATGGATCTGAGAACCCATAGTCATTACCAAGGTGCAATCTTTATCTAAGTGACTGCCAAAGGAACAATCTAAAGTTTTTTCCTTTAGGCGTGAATTTACAACAGTATTTCTAGTTCCTTGAGATATATACAAAGTAGTGAATTAAATTTCATGCAACAAATGTGCTTTGCAGACACGAGTTATTAAGCACACCAATCTTTCTGCTGGGAAATTAAGATATTCGTATTCCTTGATGAGAAAATAATCTATAAACATAACTCTTACAGTCTTACCTCAGGGCAAAGAACATTAACACGAATTCCTTGACGCTTGTAAAGAGCCAGCGATCTGGTGAAGAGAACTACCCCGCCTGCAATTATTTTCTCATTCAGGCTAAAATGATAAAACTCAATAATACACAAAAAGTCAATAATAGCCACATATAAACTTACCAAGAATATGTAGACCAAACACAAATAGGAACAAATATCCAAGTACACAAAACACAAAGTGGAAGAGTGACAAACCTTTCGAGCCAGAGTAAATTGGGTCAGCATACATTGGGTATAACCCCGAAGCAGAGCCAACATTGATGATCACGCCAGGTTTGTTAACCTCTTTCATTGCTCGAATCTATAATTCGAATTGAAAATTAGTTCTTCGATCACTAATAAAAGGGATATAAACAACATACAAACCACACCAAAGAAATAAAAAAAGATAGCCAGTACAAAATAGAAAACTAAAAGAACGAGGAACAACTTTATCTTCATATAGCAAGCTGATAAAGAAGATCATGTAATCATTACATGCAACATACGACAATTTAGCACATAGAGAAAACACAGTACAAAAATTAAAGGTGGTCAAGTTTTCATCTTCCTTTGCAATTTTAACAACTTCGATACACAAAAAACACCCAAAAGAGCTGAACTCATACCGCGAGGCGTGTGGAATCAATCACTGCAACAAAGTTGATATCAACAGTACGCCTCCACGATTTAAATCCATCACTCTGATCCTGATAGAAAGAAACAGGAGTCGAGATCCCAGCACAGTTAATACAGATATCCAATCCTCCATAAGTTTCAGTATGCTTACTGAAAGCCGCCGCGAGTTCCTCTGTCACAAAGTAAAACATCTCAACACACAAATTCCACAAAACAACATTTTAATTTTTGCATTTCAGCATTAAAATCGCAAACTCCTCTCGCTTACTTGAGTCAGCGACATCGCATCTGAAGAACAGCGCTGCCGGAAATTTGAGGTCGGCGTGAATCTTCCGAACTTCTCCTTCAGCCAGTGACGCAACCTCTTTTCCTCTATCTTCAGAAAAATCGATGATCGTGATGAAAATTCCTTTCTGCGCAAGCGCCAAGACCAATGCTCTGCCGATGCCGGAGGCGCCGCCGGTGACGATTGCTGAGAGGCCGGGCTTGAGCTCCATTATTGTTATAGCCTGCTATTGATCGTTATCTCACAGTTGAATGTTGACTGTATAGTGTGTCTATGCAGGCCGCACATTTATACACACACATATATATATGCGATGCTTTGTGCTCTTCATTATATCCTTCTCGTTTCGCGAAGATGGTGATGACTGATGATTAATAACTCGTCCCAATAACTTGAGATACTTTTTTTCGACATTAAAATTAAGAATTAAAGTATGTAATTTGAATGTATATTTAAAATATATTTGAATGTATATTTAAAATATAATATATATTATTTAAATTTATGTATGACTCAAATTAGAACAGAGTAATATTATTTTATCTTTATTTCGTTTGGAAATTGGTCGGTATGTATCTTATGAAATTTAAAACTTTCCTATTTTATTTTTAATTCATTTCTTAAAATATTTAGTCTTGGTGTGTGACCGTGAGCATAATGTGAAAAGAGAAATAAATAAATGAAAGTGGTAAAAGACGGTTTTGTCCCAAGCGATTCGCCGCGACGCGATCCCCTTCCATCTTCTTCACCTGCACAACCATAACCCCTAATCAGCAACTTCAACACCGGCGCACGTTAATTTCTTCACTCAGAATACACAACCACCTCTATCCAAGCTGCTCTCTCTATTGTTTCCGAATTTCAACACCATACGGTAATTTCTGACTCCAATATCTTTGCTTATTTTAACTTTTGTAAGATGTAATCAGCAAACAAATCATAAAACCATGTGCATATTTATTAACTCGCAGTGATTCGGCACGGTACATGTTATGAAACCTAGAAATTGATTTATTTTGAGTTCTTATATTCATGGTACTATTCGAAGTTATTTATTTGATTATGCATTTTTCTCACATAAAATTAAAATTTTCAGTTTACTGGACTATCAGCAGAGGAGAAATATGTTGCTCGCGGTCCTAATCGCAAATTCGGAAGGCAATATTCTTGTCGAACGGTACAATAACGAAATGTTGATATCTTCAGTGGCATATTCCTTATGTTGATATCTATTCGCTATAAGTTCATCTTATTTCAGCTCACTTATATGTGAAAGAGAAGAAGCTATGCCATTATCAAATGGGTTTGGATGCCCTTGATATCTAAAATTTGTTTATGTTTTATGAATTCGAGTAATCGGAATTCAGAATTTTACTCGTGCAAACTGCTTCAGTTAAGGAGTGCCGAAGAATATCCTGAAATGAGCATACTTGAGCTTTACTTGATTGACTAACCAAAGATTGGAATTTTAAAAATGAATACCATTTTCATGTCTATGTACTTTTAAGTAAAGGAAATAAGAGTGTCTTGGATCTATGTTATTATTTATTCTATTAAGTATTTTCATAATCAAAGTTCTTCTTTATGATTTGATGTGTCTATTTGGTGGTTGGATTTTGTAGTTTCAATGGAGTACCAGCAGAGGAACGTTTACATTGGAGATCTTTCTTAGTGAAATTGGGAGTAGATAATCTTAGAGGAGTCAAGAATGAGGAGCTCCTAGTTGCTAACCACAAGTATGTTTCATTTTGGTCGTTTTTTGCTTTTATTGCCTAATGACCTTGTGGATAGCATATTTGATGTTTGTGCATCTGTTAGGAATTATTGTCTTACTTTGAATCTCAACTCGTATGTGAAATAAAAATAGTGTTGATACATGAACAGCTAATGCATGATTTTAGTTGGTTGGAATATTAAGCTGATATTGTATTGGTTGTTCCTGTGAAAACCTACCAGCATTACTACTATTTTGTCAAATATTTTCATCTCTGAGTGCTCTAATTTTGTAGTTATGAGTGTTTTGTCATACAGGTCGGTGTATATTGTATACACAGTGCTTGGTGATGTCAGCATATTCGTTGTTGGCAAGGATGAATATGATGAACTTGCGTGTAAGTAATTCAGCCAGCTATGCAAGAATAAATACAGTAAACGTCCTATTAAGTGGCACGGTATTGTGTAGAGAACACCATTGACATGTTTTTATCTTTTATTTTATATAAATGTGTTTGCATCTACTTCTCTAGATGTTACATTGTCTGCTTCACATGTCACTCAGTCCAACACATCCACATAGAGTTTTCAGGGTGTAAAGTATATCTATTTCTTGGTCTGCCTGTCTTGATATTATACTTCTTCTTCCTCTAGTGTCGGAAGCTGTCTTTGTTATCACCACAGCCCTGAAGGATGTATGTGGAAAACCTCCAACTGAACGTCTTTTCCTCGATAAATATGGTAAAATATGCTTGTGTTTGGATGAGATTGTCTGGAAGGTGAGGCGTTTTTACCTTTTTCCCAATCTACAATTTTCCGTTACATCAGAATATTAGTTCCTTTCTGAGTATTTATAAATTTATATGCTGAGGTCTTGTAGATTTCCTGGTATTTTATTGAAGCCTGACATTGAGCTTAGCTCTCCCCCCACCCCCTCTTTTTCCCCCCTATTATTACCCGCATTGTTGCATTGCGTGACGTGAGGCATATTTGTCACTTTGTGAACCATGAACATTGCAATTGCAATTTTACCAAGACCGATAGCTGAATATTCACACAATCTTCTTCGATCCGTGTTGAAAATTTTCTCACAGTTTAGAAATTAAGAACAAGAGTTCGACTAATGATGCGGTTATTTTGTACTTTTCTGAAGGGTCTGTTGGAGAACACGGACAAAGACAGAATCAAGAGGCTTATACGATTGAGACCGCCAACGGACTTTTAATCGACAGCCAACCTGCATTTACCAGTGTAGGAAGCAAAAGGCTTTCCTTCCTGCCTTCTAGCTTGCTACAGTTACTGCGCATTCATGAATTTGTCTTCTGCAACTCTCTCTACTAATTGCTTATTTGGCTATTGAATCTGTATTATTGTGGCTGTAGCTTTGATTTCCTCATCATTGGTACATTCATCTTTGGCAGCTGTGCGTGATTAATTGTTATGGAAATCTATTTCAGTTTACAATCAGCAATTTTTTTTTGTATTCACATGCACATATAACTCGTTTTATATAATGTTGATAGTTTTTTTTTAATTTTTAATTTTTATTTATAATTATATGCTTTTTTAATCAATATTTACTAAATGCAAGCATGCAATTTGGTGGCAATAGAAAGTGTTCGAAGACAATTTCAATATTGAAATCCTAAACTAAAGGGTTTTTATTTTGCATAACGGAATGGATTGCTAAAAGTAAGTTAAACTAATATACTGTTTCTATTAATATGGATAAATCGTTTAATTTTAAATTAATTTAATAATCTTATTTTTTAAATATTTTATAGTGATAACAGGTAAAACTACCCATTTTGCAAAATGTGTATGTACAAAGTACCCAAAACTTAATGTACATGTAGAAATTACCCACTTTTAATAAAAAAATGTAAGATTCTCTTATACTTCTCAACCATTTGAAGATATTTTGGCTAAAACATCAGGTATTTACTCATTAATTTGTATTTTATTAAGTAAAAATAGACAACCGTTCGCACAACAACAACCACTGGTGATGTCATAACCACCGGTTGTTGATATTTCTTTAGGTTGTACCACCGGTTGTCATGCCAAATAGATGGAAACAATGTTTCCACCTATTTGGTATCACAACCGTGGCACAACCTCAACCACCGGTGGTGTCATAACCACCGGTCGTTGATATTTCTTGAGGTTGTGCCACCAGTTGTGATGGCAAATTGGTGTCTATTTGGCATGACAACCGGTAGCACAACCTCAAGAAATATCAACGACCGGTGGTCCTCTTCCCACCGGTGGTTGATATATATTCATTTTGTGCCACCGATTGTTAGTTATTCGCGCTCCAAAAATAATCTACACCTATAATACACTACTATCGGTGGCACAACATGCATATATATCATCCACCGGTGGTAAAATAATCAAATTGGTCAAAAGTTTTCAATTTTAAAAAAAGTGGATATTTTTTACATGTGTATTTAGTCTTTAGATATATTATACATGTTTCATTAACAAATTGGGTATTATTAATTTTCTCCATAATACTTATCAGTTAAACTGAAGGCCAAAGTCGTATAGATATTAAATTTAAACTAAAAGTCCGTAAAAGTCGTATAGATATTAAATTTAAATTCACATAATTTCGGAACTAACAGTTCCACATAAAACAACAATTGACATATTTTATAAGAGTCAAAACTAGAGCCAAACAACATTATTTAATTGATTTTTATGCAGTGTGTGATTTTCGTGTAAAATAAATGTATCGAAGAAAGGATCAAAAAAATAGGGGTAATTGGTAAAATATTCACTCATAAGATATTTTAAAATAGATACTCCCTCCGTCCTGGAAAGTGTTTAACACTTTGACTTTCACGGGTTTTAAGAAAAATTATTGACTTTTGTGTAGAGTGTGTAAGGAGTGTAAAAGGTGTAATGAGTGGAGTGTGAAATGAGTGTAAAAGTAGAGTTAGTGGAGGTTGGGTCCCACATGATTTATAATTTTTAATTAGATTGTGTGTATAGAATAGTTACTATAAATGGAAAGTTTGAAGTGTTAAACACTTTGGTGGACGGCCTAAAAAGGAAATATGTTAAACACTTTCGTGCGGCCTAAAGCAAAAGTCGGCTCAATTCAGTTTCTCCCAATCTAAACCCTAATAATAAGGAACAGAAAGTATAACCTCAATTTTGATTATTGCTGAATTCCGGTTGGATGGAGGTGCGAGCCTCCATTAAATTTAAGTTCAGTCTGCACTTAGTGTTCCAGAAATCCTAAAATTTGAAAAGCAACGAAAAAAATACGAATAAAGATAAAGTTTGCATGAGTAGAACTATTGTCTAGAGGAAGTGTGTACAGATTGAGTTGATCTAAAGATGTTTTCCTGGAGTTTCTCGAAATCCGCTGAGGCGATGTTATCGCGGTGGGCAGTAAAACGCGTTTGTAAATTCTTACTGAAGAAGAAATTGGGGAAGTTTATACTGGGAGATATTGATGTTGATCACCTCGATGTTCAACTCGGTGCTGGAAGGATTCAGCTTTCTGACCTCGCTTTGAACGTTGATTACATAAACGAGAAGGTAGGGTGCATTTTTTCAAGCGTAAAAATTCCGCTGTGATGCATGTGAGTTCTGCCTAGTTATAGCGGTTTTGGAAATTGGACATGATGCGTTACAAACTTAAGTGGAGTATGATTATTTAAATTATGACAATTTTAATTCGTGTTTGGGGAATTATTAAACGATAACAGTTTTTAAATATGCGATGTTTTTCACTAATCCGAATGATTGTACTGTTCTCTGCTAACATTTGTTGTTTTTTTAGTTTGGAACAGCAGCTGTTCTAGTGAAAGAGGGTTCTGTTGGATCGTTAACTGTAACTATGCCTTGGACGGAAGGTGGTTGTCAAGTTGACGTGGACGAACTCGAAGTTGTTGTTGCGCCTCGTAGGACAAAAGCTTCTCGAGATGAATTTGAAACTCAATGTTACAGCAAGAACGGCAACAATAGTTCAAGCCATGCTCTCAAAAAGCAAGATAATGAGACTCACAATGCAAGTGAAAATGCTTCTGTTGAAGTTCATGAAGGAGTTAAAACTATTGCCAAAATGGTGAATTGGTTGCTAACTAGCTTTCATGTGAAAATTAAGAAGCTAATTGTGGCATTTGATCCACTTCTGGAAGTAAAAAATAGTCAAGTCTTAGACAAAATGTTGGTGCTTCGGATTAGTGAACTTGAATGCAGAACACAAATTTCAGAGGATTCTTTGTCTACCGAAGCTCATAATGTCCTTGGATTAAGTCGTTTAACAAACTTCATAGAATTTCATGGAGCGGTTCTTGAATTACTTCCTCTGGACGGTCTTGACCATCAGTCATCGTCTGATCTTTCAGTTGATTCAACTATCAGCAAATGGTACTCAGGACGCTGTGCACCCGGTAAAATGACCACTATAATTTCTGGAGAAAAGGGAGGCTTTTCTGGGAGTTTAAAGTCAAGTTTACCTTGGAAAAATGGTTCACTTGACATTCGCAAAGTGGACGTCAACCTTCACACTGAACCTCTTGAATTGAGACTTGAACCTAGCTCCATCAGGTGCTTCATCGTGATGTGGGACCTACTTAAAGGTGTAGGTGAGGAGAGGGAGGACCCAGGTCCTCATGAACCATCAGAGAATCTATTATCCTCGAGCTCTGCCTTGCATTCTTTTGACAAGGGGCCACTAGGAAATGAAGTCTTTGTTGCAAACTTGATGGAGAAAGAACCTGTGCATAACCTGCTATCAGATTCACATTTCGTATCTGATTGGGTGAGTAAAATCCGGAAAAACCTGATTGAAGAAGAACCAGACTTCGGGGCGAGGTTGGTCTTCTAGTTTTGCACCAAATATTTTCTGAAACATGGAACTGCTTCATAAACATGTACTATTATAGTATTGAATTAAACCAATTGGCATTTTATCTGCGATTAAGTTGCCGTGTCATGTATATTGCTTAGGAGATGCAAATAGTTGGTTGATCAATCTCACTTTTTGGCTTTTAGAACTTTTGAACCCTTTGTGCAGCACATATTATTTTGATGGCTGAAAGCAATGCAACCTTATTTTTCATTGGGGATAATAAAGTTTCTACCACTTTATCTCCACTTAATTTTCACTTTTCTAGTTGGTCTAGAACTGTTCTGAACTCTTTCTTGATGGTTTTGATTGATATCTTGGCAGCGTTGATCAATTTTTTGAGTGTATCGATGGACTAAGAAATTCACAGTCAGCTTTAGGGAACAGTGGCATGTGGAACTGGACTAGTTCTGTCTTCAGTGCAATTACTGCAGCCTCCAACCTTGCCTCTGGATCTTTACATGCTACTGGTAAATCCTGTAGCTTTTATCGAGTCAACTAAAAGTCTTTTATGTAGTGCTAGTAATTTAGTTTAATATATGTAATCTATGAAAGGTAGTTCAGTTACTATCCTTCTTTCTATTTGGAAAGCAATTTTACTTTTATCGGTTATGCTGTAACATCATTAAATTTTAATCTGAACCAATATCACTTTCTATTTTTGCATGGGTGCAGAGCACCAGCTTGTTGAAACCAACTTCAATGCATCTGTAGACAAAGTATCTTTACTTTTGTCTTTTGTTGATGAAGACAAGGAACAGCTCCTCAAAAAGAAGGCTGATACTATTCAGCTTCATCATTTGTGTGCACAGTTTGTTGAGTTAGATCTTGCACTGCAGGTAATAATAACTAGGATCTATAACTGTCTCTTGATAAGAACAGTTTGATTCTTTCTTTACCTATTAATCTAATCTGTTCTCAACATTTATGCTTAGTTAACTCCGTTAACATGAAAAATTATGCAAGTTCCACAGGTACATCCTCAACAAATGAACTTTGAATTAAATGTGCAGCATATTCAATTAGTCGATCATTTCTCCTCTGTAAATGACTTGTTGGATTACAAGAATCATATTCAAGATGGAAAATCTGAAAGTGAAACAGCCTTGATTCAAAAAATGCAAGAAGGTGTCCAAGGTGCTCTTCGGACAGTTCGAGAATCCACCATAGATCTTGGAGTAGGCTACCGACTCAATAATTCTGTTGAAATTTCACTGAGCATGCAGGATGAAAATGGAGGCAGGCACATGAAGAATGGAAAAGATGTATGTCGAAACTATGCTAATGTAACTTTGCTCAAAACTTCAGGTGCCAGCAGCTGCCATGTCAGTGTAAACCTGGGTTCTTCTGGCAGCTCACTTATGGGGCCCACATCTTTTACTTTAAAGCTGCCACCTTTTGTTTGTTGGGTGAACTTTGATCTTATTACCATGATGCTAGAATTTGTCAAAGAGATGTCAAATTGTATTGGAACAAGTAGCCTGGGAGTTGATACCACACAGGAGCCTGACAGTAAAGAATATGGGTTTGGAAAATTTTCACATCCACGGGCTACCTATGTATCAACCAGTAGGTTTCTGGAGGGCAATATATTTCTCCCTAATGCTAGAATAATACTTTGTTTTCCTCTGAAGGAGTATAAACATTCTACCAGCTACTCTTCTGGCAATCAATTTATTGCTTTTGACTTAGTTTCACCAACAATTAGAGGGAAAGATGATAGATCCACCAGGCTGACCCCTGTTGCTAGTTCTAACAAGAGACCCACTACAACCACATCATGCTCCTTGAATCTGAATGTTGGTGACTTTTATCTCTTTTACATAAGTTCAGCTTTTCGGGAGAAAACTGATGAAGGTGAAATCTACTACAGGCAGGGGGATAGTTTTTCAGCTGAAAAGATTGTTTCAGTTAATGGAACTGGTCATCTGTCTGTTATTAGCATTTTTTGGCAGGAGGGTCCCGTGACTGGTCCGTGGATAGCCAAAAAAGCCAAGCTTTTGGCTTCTTCTGAGTATGGAAAGAGCCAAGATAAGGCCCTTGGAAAAGATTACGAGTTTGCCTCGGTTATAACTGTTAGAGACAGCAACACTTTTGATACTCAAACAAGGAAAGAAATGTTAGCATGCTCTGGATTTTTCGTATGTGGACAATTACCTCATGCTACAATCTATCTAGACAAAACACAATTTGAGAACGTATCCGCACTCCTAAATAGGATGGTCGAGCATTTTGCTTGTGCCACCAGCGAAGTCAGTAACAGGGAAGAGCATTCTGTGTTGCAAACGTCAATTCTCTTTGAATGCGAGTCTGTAACATTTACTCTTGCAGTTGAGTCTGTTGGGGATGTTAAGTGTTCCATTCGCTCAGAACTTCCAAGTAATTGGTCTAGCCTAACCCTCAAGGTGGAAAAGTTTGAGTTACTTTCTGTGTCTAATATTGGTGGAATAAACAATGCTAATTTTCGTTGGGTGTCCCATGGTAAGGGCAGTTTGTGGGGTTCTACTGAAGGTCTTAATCGGGAGTTTCTCTTGATATCATGCAGTGACTCGACTATTGGTCGCGGTGATGGAGAAGGTTCAAATGTACTATCTTCTAAATTTTCTGGTTCTGACATTATTAAATTTTGGGACCCAGAAAGCAACCATATCTTTACTTCAATTACTATTAGATGTGCTACTATTGTTGCGATTGGGGGTCGTCTTGATTGGTTTAATGCAATAATATCCTTTTTCATCCTACCATCTTCTGAATCTAAGCATGCAGATGATAATTGTCCAGAGACGACTTGTGGTTCTGCATTCATTCTTAACTTGGTGGATGTTGGCCTGAGTTATGAGCCATACATTGAAAAATTGACGGCCAATCAGGGATCAGACCTCAAATCTTCTGATTTTAATGACATAGAAAATGAGGATAAACGTTATATTGCTTGTCTGTTGGCTGCTTCTTCCTTCAAACTTTCATATACAACTATGACTGATCGTGCAGAAAGGGAATATAAAATCAGACTGCAAGATCTAGGTTTCCTTTTATGCAGGGTGCCTGAATCTGGGGTAGTTGGTCCTTGTTATAGCGTAGAGCACCTAAGTACTATTGGTTATGTGAAAGTTGCCCAAGAGGCTGATGTTGAAGTACTTTTAAGGACAAGTTGTGAGAATGGTCATGCATGGGAATTAGAATGTTCTGAGTCGCACATCATGTTAAATACATGCCATGATACAACTTTTGGATTGATTAGATTGGCTGCTCAACTTCAAAAGCTTTTTGCACCTGATACGCATGATTATGTTGCGCACTTGGAGAATAGGTGGAATAATGTGCTACAAGCACATGAAGGCAGTGATGATATGACAATAAGTGATGAATTCGATCCACTTTATCACTCAAAGATTTCAAGTTATGATAAGAAGTCCAACTCAGTCAATTTAATGGATGAAATATCTGAAGATGTGTTTCAGCTGAATAGTAGCTCTGTTAGTCAATCTAGAACTTCTGAATCTCATCTTTGCAGTGTGGTTGATGATATTTCTCTTGGAGCTAGTGGGATTTCATCACCAGGAGAAAAGACTCCTGAGATTATAGAAGAATGTTTCTTGTCAGATCTTCGCCCGCTTTCTGAAATTTCTTTGAGAAGCCAGTCATCTGATAGTGATGGTTTCAATATTGTGTTTGGAGAGGATCGGATAGGAAATGATGGATGGTATGTGGGCACACCATTAAAAATACTAGAAAACCATGCGGATTTTAAAGTTTCTACAAATGATTCTGGACATGTTGAGGCTGTGAGAGCTGAGAGTCACATAGTTCTTAAGAATATAAATATCACTTGGAGAATGTATGGTGGCTCTGACTGGTCCAACTTTCCGACAACTTCTCCAATTTTGTCTAGTGCAAGGGATGTGAGTGCTTGTTTAGAGCTCGCATTGTCTGGAATATGCTTTGAGTATAATGTTTACCCTGATGGTGAAATATATGCATCTAGGCTTTCTCTCACCATAGGAGATTTTTGTCTGAACGACAGAAGTAATGATGCACCATGGAAACTGGTAATCAACTATCTAAGCTTCATTGCATTTGTAGAATTTTGTAATATTTTATTCTTATTTGCAGTTTGGTTTGGTTGTAAGGTGCTTGGAAATTATCAATCTAAAAAGCATCCAAGAAAGTTCTCTTCAAAAGCAGTGAAGCTGAGTTTAGACGCTGTCAGACCAGATCCTTCAATCCGCTTAGAAGAAAACCGGTCTGCTATTTGTTTTAGCTTTTCTTCTTTAACTAAATTTGGGCATTTGAAGTGATTTTCTAGTGTTGATTAATATGTTTAACCAATACATTTTTATTGGATCGTGGGCGACGTACTAAGAGTCCTTTAGTGAAGATTAGATAGTAACAGGGTGGGGTGGTTTTAGATGTGGTGACCAACAATCGTTAACGTGATTTTTCTCTGAGTTGATGTCCTAGAATTTCAGGGCTTTATGATTTTGCACGGTACAATAGAATTTTCTATCTTCTGACTTTGTGATCTGTATTGCATTTCCTCTCCAGGTTACGTATTGCTTTACTTCCTCTGCTTTTGCATCTTCATCAGTGCCAACTTAATTTTCTCGTCAGCTTCTTTGGAAGAAAAACCCCCTCCAGTGACAATCTGCAGAGTCATGGCATGACTGAGGAGGCATTTCTTCCTTATTTCCAGGTAAGTTAGACTCTAATTTTTAAATAGGGTTAGTTTAAAGTGTAATTTATGTGATGTACGAAGACGGGAAGTGGTGCTCTATTCTAAATACTTCAACTAAAAGTTCTGATATACTTTGATGTATCAGTTATTTTCTTGCTCCTCACAAGTCCCTTTATATAGTCAGAGTTCACCCATTTTTGTCTGTTCTCTTGCAGAAATTTGACATTTGGCCTATAGTAGTTCGAGTTGATTACAGTCCTTCGCATGTTGACTTAACAGCACTGAGGTGCGGCAAGTATGTTGAGCTTGTCAACCTCATACCTTGGAAGGTGACATGTTGATTTAAGTTGAACTCTTGTTCTATTTCTGTTATTTTTTGTAAAACCAGCCAGCTTGTGAAATAATTGTGTCGAATTCATATGATTAAGAAAATAAACTCAATTAGCAGACAAGGAACTCCAGATCTGAAGAAGATCAAGTGACTTATTATTTGATGAACCTTTTCATATGCACATTGCTGCTTTTGTTTCTTTCTCCACTTACATGGCTCTGTTTCTTGGATTTTTCTTGCTACACATATAATAACTGCTTTTGGTTCTAATGAACTTTGATGCAGGGTGTGGAATTACAACTCAAACACGTGCAAGGAATTGGTCTTTACGGTTGGAGCAGTGTTTGTGAAGCAATACTGGGAGAGTGGCTAGAAGACATTTCTCAAAACCAGGTTCAATTTTATTTTTTTTATGAATTTTGATACTCATGAATGCACAGGTTTTGATGAATTGTACTTTTTTAGGTTCGTACACTGTTAAAAGGCCTTCCTCCCATTAAGTCGTTGGTTGCTGTTAGCTCTGCAGCTGCAAAGTTGGTATCTCTGCCTGTGAAGAACTATAAAAGGGATCGTAGGTTACTCAGAGGAATGAAAAGAGGTAAACTATTTTAATGGACATGTCTCATCTTTTTATGTTGCAAGTTCTGCTAAGAAGATTCAAACTCACATAGTCCTTTCTAGAAGGCAAGATTTTTCATTGCTGTTGACTGAATAAGGATGAAAATCAAGATTGTAAATGATCTGTAATTTTAGGCACTGCTGCATTCCTTAAAAGCTTGTCTCTTGAAGCAATTGGGATGGGAGTACATTTGGCTGCTGGAGCTCATAACGTCCTCCTCCAGGCAGAGTATATTCTGGCTAGTATTCCACCCTCTGTACCATGGCCACCGGAAAATGAAGTCGGTAACCGTGTAAGATCAAATCAGCCTACTGATGCTCAACAAGGAATTCAGCAGGTCAGTAAATTATTAATATTAAATCCCTCTTTAGCAGGCAAGATTCTTGATTTCTGTTGTCAATAAGGATATGAATTTCTCTTGGCAGGCATACCAGAGTATTAGTGATGGCCTCGGAAAATCAGCCTCTGCCTTAGTGCAATCACCCCTGAAAAGATACCAGCGTGGTGCTAGTATGGGATCTGCTTTGGCAACTGCTGTGCAATCCGTTCCAGCAGCAGCTATAGCTCCTGCTTCTGCTGCAGCACGTGCAGTGCATTGTGCTCTTATTGGCTTTAGGAACAGGTTCTGCTACTTCTTGTGTACCCTTTTATATGTATTTTTGTGCTTCACCACTCATCATCTGCTTCTGTGTATGTGCTTCTGTATGACAGCCTCGATCCCGAACATAAGAGAGAGTCTCTGGAGAAATACATGGGCAGAACTCTATCTCGTGAATCCAAGCAGTAAAATTGCTGCAGCACTTAACAATCAGATGCGCTGCTCAAAACACAAGTTGGCGATGAAAAAAGCGAGGCTACAGTCATATGAGGCAGTTAGAATTTCAACAGCTGTTGAGATTGAGGTTTTAATTTGTTATATATGTGAATACGTGATTATTTATAGGTTTTGACACATCAATCCCCTGCCACATAATTAGGGGTTTGTTTTGATTCTTTTATATTGATTTATTCTTTTAATAGGCCATTGCCAATTTTTCATTTTTTCATTTTTTATTTTCTCCTGTAAAGACCATTGAGACCAAACAAAAATGCCTTTGCTCAGAAAACAAAGAAGCCTAATTTTCATTAAAGCTACATGTCATTTTTTCTGTTAATATTACATGCATATCTCATGAAGAGAAAAGAAATCTACACGTTTGTTGCTGTTAAGGAAAACATTTCCAGCGTTGCTGCAAAATTACTCAACCTACCGATGCTTCTTTCTAGTATGAAGAGATGAAATCGAATTCGAAGGTCTCTTCTTGGTGAAAGCTCGGGTCTTGCTCTCTTCCTCCTCGCTGTCTTCATCAGCATTTCCATTTTCCGCAGAAGGAGGTAGACCTTCATCTTTCATCGCGGCTTTTCTCTTGTGATTGTGCAGCTTGGAAAGCAGCTTTTTTTCAACAGGATTACTTGAACGCATAAATTTGGATTCTTTAGGAACAGTTGCACCTATACCAAGCCTATAAGAGATTCCCAAGCAAGTAAAAATACCATTCTAAAGTCATATTATGAATGCATAGTTATAGTCAGAGATGCACTGACCTCTTCGGACGCCCTTCCATTTCGATCGAAGGTGATTTATCAGTTGCGGAGGATTTGCTCATGTTATTAACCCATTGCTCAGCCTGCAGAGAAATCATATGTTATTTATGATGTGGAAGATCACTTAACTACAAATATTATGATAAAAACTATGATATCTGATTACAGGATGCAAAGACAGCAGCAAAGCATATAATTATGGTTTACCAATTTGAAAGCATTGTTCAACTTAACCAACTGCGGCTGTGATTTCGATTTCTTCTTTGAATCCACTTCAGCATTAACTTCAGCATTAGTTGCCATCTTCTCACACCTCATCATCTGAGGCATTAGTGAGCAGAATTAACCACAAGAATGTGAAATAGAAAAACAACAGGGAAATCAATCAAGCTGGGTTTTTTTTTTCCCTCTAGTGTTTGAGAAGAAATTCCAGCAGCAAATTTTCAAAACCCTCAGCAACAATTGTCTAAAAAGCAAAGCAGTAGCAAGGAGCTATTGCACAATCAATCGTGAAAAAGCATGGCGCAATTGGGAATTCCCGCAAGTGAGAGGTCTCAAAAATATCCTGAAACCAATAGAAAATTTAGCTCCGAGAAGAATTGAGGATGATTACCATATTCTTTCGGAGTTGGGAAGCAATAGAGACGGCGGCAGGCGGTGACCGCTAGCCTTTTCAAGTGAAGATTTTAGAGCGAGCAGCGGTGGCGATTTAATTAGGGGTTATGAGAAGGAAGAAGGGGAGCTTTCGCTCGTCTTTGCTCTGTGTTGTTACAATGCTGACGTGGCAGTGTCGCTCTTAGTCATAGTCGGCGCACACTTTATGTTTATTAATTTTGTTGTAACGTAATATCATAATTGAGTAATCAAAACAAACAGAAACAAACGTAAAGAGACACAGATTTACGTGGTTTACTAACGTTGTGTTGGCTACGTCCACGGGCAGAAAAGGATAACCAATTTTATTATGATAGTGAAGGCTACAGATACAGAATGTGTGACCTACTTCTATATAAATAGAGTACATCAAATGGATTGAGCCTAGGCTTGTCAATGGGTGGGTTTTATCCGGACCGGAACCGGAACCGGTCAAAACCCGCTCATTTTAAAGTTATGGTTCCGGTTCTAGACCCATACAAACCCGCTCATGGTCGGTCCAGACCCGACCCGTAAGGTATGGTTCCGGTTCTAGTCCGGTCCGGCCCGATCATTTTTTTTCCAATTTTTTTTCTTCAATTTTTTTTATCTTAAAAAAAATAATATTTTATAATATCTCGTGTTACATTCTTAATCGTAGACAAACACTCTATACGTCCTAATTCAATAATAAATGTACCCAAACAATAAACACATATAAGTCGTAAAATAATTATGGTATTTAAGTGATTTTTTAATAACGGTTAAATAAAATAAGAGTGAAGTTTTATTATTAAATATTTTATATTTAATTAATTTATTTCTAATCCGGATTCGTTTTAACGAATTGGTGACTAAAATAATTATATAAATAAAATATAGGGAGACCTATGGGTAACCCATACCCAATAATACTCATGGGTATTCTCTCGGACCGAAACCATTAATATTTTATTTAACGGTCCGGGTCCGGGTCCGGGTCCCATATTCAACGGTCCGAGTCCGGGTCTAGAACCATATCTAATTTAACGGTTCCGGTCCGAATTTTACCCACCCATTGACAAGCCTAATTGAGCCCAATAATACAATTCAGCTGACCCTGTTAATTATTTTTTATTTTATTTTTATTTTCTATAGTAGGAGTATTTTAATATTTAGTGAACCAATTTGTTTTTGAAAAGAATATTGAGAGCTTTCTTCCTTCGCCTTAGACTTGGCAGATTTCAACAAGAAGATGCAAGTTCATTATGAGTGATCTTAGCTCTTCAATTCCCTTTTGCAATCAATTAATCTGCAGCTATTCAATTCTTGACTTCTTTGAGCTTTACTGCAGTGTTGCTATTTCTTCTCAATCCCATCTTAGGAGGCTTACTTTCTTCTACTTGAGACAGGACTAAACTTGCTTCTCATCTCATCCACCAACGCCATCGTCTTCGCCTCAGCCTCTATACCCTTCGCCACCATCTCTGCAAAATACTCCAACGCGGCCCCTATCTTCCCCTCCTCGCACATCCCATGCACCATGATCGTGTACGACCTCCGGTCCGGCCCCACCCCTCTCCTCTCCATCTCACCCCAAATCCATTTCACCCTCTCCTCATCTCCCCATTGCACAAACATCCTCAAAACCAAGTTGCAAGTGTCTCCTCCAACCTCACACCCTCTCTCTTCCATCCTCTTCCAAATCTCATCAACTTGTGCAGCATTCTTGGCAACCCTCAGCAGATAACCGTATGTCAAAGCATTAGGCATGCAATCACTACTGCCCTTCTCTTCCATCTCCTTCAACAGCTCATGCACCACCTCCATTCTCTGAATCTTGCACAAATGCTTGATGAGGGAGTTGTAGGTAGCAGAGTTTGGTGAGCACCCCTTCTCTCCCATCTCTCTGAAAATCCCAAGAGCCTCAGGTATCCTCTTCTTGAAACACAATGCATCGATGACGGTGTTGCATATGGTGACATCTGGGCTGCAGCCTTCTTCCCACATCCTCTTCAACAGCTCTCTCGACCTGCTCGCCTTCCCACACTTGCATAAGGAGTTGATGAAGATCCCGTATGTGAATCGATCCGGTTTGCACTCCGGCGACGCAAGAATGTCCCTCCAAAACCTCTTGGCATCGGGCAAGCTACGCAGCACGCACCAACCGTTCAAGATTATGTTCCATGTCTTGATATCACAACCAAATTCACTCTTCCCATTGCGAAACAACACTTCCGCCATTTCCACATGCTTGTACCGGCACAGAGCCAGTAAGAGAGTTTGAAACGCGGCTAGATCGCGTGTGAGCCCTAAATCTTCCATTCTTTCGAAGAACTCAATCGCTTCATCGGCTTTGCGTGATGCAGCTAATCTGCTTACTACAATTCCGTACGTTCGCTCGTTGAAGGGTTTTTTCCTGCTAGGCATTTCGTCGAGCAGTTGGAAGAGTTCGTCAAAGCGGCGAGCTCGGCCGAGGGTATCGAGCATCTCGTTGTAGATGGAGGTTCCTGGGGAGTAAAAAGATGAGTTCTTGCCTCTGCAAAGCCAGCGGAAGAATGTGTGGGCGGATTTCCAGTCTGAACGGTGGCGTTTGAGAACGTTAAGCGCCAATTCTTCCGAGAGAGAGGGATTGCATTCCTCGAGGCGGCGCTCGATCGATTCTGCACATTCGTGGAAATGGGTCTTCAAAAGGGTTTGAATTTTGAGAGCTTCGTCATCAACGGAGGTGGGATCGTGATCATGATCCTGAGTTGAAGTGCTGAAGCTGAGTTGCTGAGTTGGGATCGGAGAAACCAGGATTTTGTCGCCGGTAATCGACGAGTTGCAAGTGGTGTAAATTGAGAAGCGATATCGCACAAGAGTGTTAATTCGTGATCCAAATCTTGAATTCATGTCGAAATCCGACAGCAAGTTCTGCAAATTTGTGATTTCTACAGTAGAAATCACCAATTTCTTTTGAAATTTGGTTGTTTCAAGTTTCAACTTTCAAGATCTGGTTTTTATAATCCCACTCTTTATTTATTAATAATTAATAAAAAAAATATTTATAATTAATAAAAAAGATATTTAACAAACAAAAGTTTCCTCATGAACCAAGATTCACTTCAAAAGAAGAAGCAAATTATTACATCAAAAGCTCAACTGCAATAAAACATTTGTACAAGATGCAGATCATAACACATCAAATTACTTATCTCTAACACTGACAAACACAAATTAAGACCCTTACAACAAGCAAAAAATAATCACCAAATCAAAACTAATTAATTACTTTACATTAATTCTTGAAAGGCAATCACATCATCAATCAACCCTGATGAATAATGTCTTGAATCTTGAGTTCATCTATACTTCCCAAGCTCTTACCAGATTTCTTGGGCCTCTTGAAGCCTAACCGCTCCCTCCACCGCCGGCAGCCCTTCGCCGCTGGAGAGAAGTCGTCGTCGCCGCCGGAGAGAAGCTCGTCGCGCAAGGTGGTGCAGTTTTCTCTCAAGGGAAGAATCTTTCCCTTTGAGAAGATCTCATCTGCAGAGATCATGGTGTAGGTGGGTGCTGAGAACTCGAAATCCGACGACACCGGAGCCTCTCGGTAGCTGTTTTCGAGCTTCAATGGCGGCTGAGGATCTGCGAAATCGTTCGAGAACGAGATTCTTGGACCCATGTGTTGTTCGTTCTTGAACATATTTAGGCTGCTGCATGCCATTGAAGAAACTAGAATTTTTGTAGGGTTTTTTTCTTTGTTTTTGGAGGTGATCACATGCAGTGTGAGGTGAAGACCCTTTTATATATATATATATATAGCAGAGTGGATTTGCATGTGCATGCAAGGATTTTAAAATCTTATCTGTGCATAAATTTCATGTGAAAATAATTAAGAACCCTTCTTTATTTCTTGATAATTTATTCAAGAAAATGATGTGTTTAATTAGAGGGCTTAATTTGCAGAAGTGGATATCATATATAAATAATCTGCATCAGATCTGTGTATCATGCAGAATCGTGTACGATATTTGGAAACTTAATTGTTTTGCAGCTTTAATTTATACTTATCTCCCTTACACTAAACTTCCACTAAACTTGATACATTTTCTTTATGATGTTTAAGCTTGGCACATTTCAAAATATATATATATATATATATATATATCTCTTCAAAAATATGTGGACTACCTTTATCACTTTTACATTACTTTATACATTTTCCTTAATAACTGTGGTGGAATAAAAGGTATAAAGGTTAGTGGGAGAGAGGAAGTATATTTTAAGTTATGGCTGGATTTTTATTAATTATCTCTTTGTTCAACAATCAACATTGAATTTTGTTAAGTATAATAGGTTAAAAGGCCTGCTGTGTGATTTGTGAGTCAGTACATAATCTTCATCTTTTGTGTGTTCATTCAAATTATTATTAAAATATTACATGATTTGATGTAATAAAAATGATGTGTGATGTATCATGATAATAAAATATATAAATTTGGAATCCATTTAAAATTTAATTAGTAGATTGCTTAAGATAATTAATGTGCAGAACTAATTAAGTACAAGATGCATAATTTCTTGTTAATACAACATTCGCTGTCCACTTTAATGCAGGAGCACTATACTACTTACTTGGTAAAAGAGTTGCAAATAAATAAATTAAATAAAAGTTGATTCCACATGGTATGGACTAATATATTCAAGCAAAAATTCATAATGAACACTAATGAATTGATCAGGAAAGAGAGAATCTGTAATTGCATGCATGCTTTAATCTTGAAATATGTAATCCAGATTTTGACAGTGAGATCACTTTTGAATGAAGGGAAGACAGCTAAATGTTGATATCTTCGAAATAATATATATATATATATATATTTCCAAATAATTAATTAATTGTCACAATACCAGCGCTTATATACCATTAATGAATAAATAATTACATTGCATATATATATAGATCGTAGTATTATAGTTAATTAATTTGACGTACAGAGTGAAGTATATAGGGAAGATCAAATGAGAATAGGTTTTATATTAAGAAATGAGTAGTAATAAGTCTAAATTTAAAATATATTTTCATTTTCCGATAAAATTTAATTAGGAATTTGTATTATAATTACTTTAATTAGGAGCACAATTAAGATTTTGTAATACACAAATTTATGTTTTAGGCTAATGGGTGTTGTCTGAAAGAGCCAAACTGGCAGCAACATGTGCAACCGACATTTAATTTAATTTAATAAAACTATAACACTACTTTAATTAATTTGGAATAAAAACACAAATATCACCTTTAGTTTGAGCCATTCTGCTTTGACCAACACATGAATCCACCAACACACACTAGTGCACAATGTGTAAATATACTCTATTTTTTTCCAGTAAAATAAAATTTTAATTCTTTGAGATAAACACGGGAGGAGTGAAACTCAAGTATAATAAGAATAACTCTAGCTCAAACGAAATGCAGATCCAATCTTAACTAAGAAAAGTAAAACAAGAGAAAGTAGAAGGCAATTATGAAATCCAAATTCAAAACTATATTTCATCAAACATGATTAAATCCTCTTTGGGAAGATAAGGTAAATGTAGTTTGTAAAGAAGGGTATAATTTTATAATGTGAGGTGAAAAAAGATTCTAAATCTTGGCCAAAGAAAAGGTGCACACATGGGTAAATGGTGTTAGTCAAAGTCAAACAAGTATATATAACAAAACAGGTGTATGATTCCCAAATTTTCAACAAGTAAAGAAATTAAGATTAATTAGATTAGATGTGGCCAAATCCCTCCATTAAAAGGTGGAGAAGACTCAGAGCTTTGTTCTTCTATGGTCTCCCATCTTCTCAACATTTTTTGTCTTTTTACACCCCTTTTTTGCCCCTAAATTTGGCCTAAACTAATATATATATGTGTGTGTGTGCTATTTCGTCCATTTACAATAATATTTGTCATTTCATTTTTTTTTTTACTTTAGGTAAAGAAATCCCATCTTTTTCATGAAGTGCTATGGATGAGTTGGTTTTGAATTCTGCATGCATGTTGGTATAGATAGTAAATTTGATAGGATATTGTTATATATTTCGTGTATCATGTTGTATCCCTGGATTGTTTGTTTATGCTATAATCAAAGAAATTCATCTAAAAGTAATGGTATAATATACTAAACCATCAATCCCTATGAGGTCAATTATACTGTTGTGTACAACTATATGCACACTTTAAAATGCAGATTAACGTTTAAATGGCGTAAAGATATTTGTGTATTGAAATAATTGGGTTTCATCTCAGTAAGTAGGTAAACAAATTGAGAAGAGATACATATATAGAAGTAGAAATAATTAACGTAGATGACAAGGTTTATCACATGGCATGCAATAGCTGTCTCAAGAAAACTTAAACTGGAATCGAACTCACCGTCCACTGTGATCTGATAGTAGGGGACTCAAATAAAATACTACTCCCAATAACAAATTATACAAGAATAAATAAATAAAATGCCAGATTAGATTATATACAGTAAAAAAGTGATACAAGGTTCTGTTACATACAGTACAGGTATAGAATTCTGTGTATCGAATGTGTAAATAGTATGTTTTTCACAGCCTAAATACAATGACGACAGGTTTGACAACAGCCTATAGTGGTCGACTATGTTCGATATATTGATAAATTGAGGATCACTAGAACACATGCATGCAGATAAGACCAAAACTAGTACCATGATCAAAACCTACGCGAAATCATCATCACTGATGCAAGCAGGAGATAATCGATTTGAAGGTGTTTTAAAACATGCAGATGTTCTTGGCAACAGCGACGTTTTAGCTTTTCCTTCTAAAGTTCTCATTGATTTCGAGTGTGGCTGTGGCTGTGGCTGTGGCGGAGTCTTAAAATTGATTGTGCTTCTTGAATCTCTCCTAAAAGGGATTGCTGGAGACATTTCTTTATTCTTATATGGCAATACTGCTTGCCGGGCAATACCTCTTTTCAGGACAGGGAGGCTTTTGTGTTCTACCTCCTTTGTCTTTGGTCTCACAGTTGATTCAATAGGGGTGAGCTTCCCACCTATTTGATTTGTAAAAACAAATGAAACCTGGTGTAAAGAAAAAGACAAAATTAAAACAATAAGAGGTTATGTCCACAGGGCAATCCAGTGTTCTACACGAGTTTTGATTATTAGTTATAACATTGTTTTTGAGTTAACAAAATTTATTTAAAGAATGGCAGATAAGCATTTTTGGCAGTCTAAGAAGCTACAATGACTCAATAATGTATAAGCCATTAATCCAGCCATTAACAAGATATTGAAGCATATGAACAGGAGACCATTATAAAACTTAAAAAGTTTTAACACTGGATAAAGAAAGTTTGCCATAGGAGAACTGACTTAGGGAAATGAAGCATGTTTTAATCTAACCTTCTTTAGACTTTATTGAGTCTTTGATGCTGTCAGATGCTCAAATATGTTGACCAATCATTTGTGTTTCTAGCCTAATAAACTAAAACATAAACTGTTACATTTGAAATCCTCACCTCATCACCTGCAGAAGCTTGAAATATGAGATCGGGTACAGATGATGGAGAATGATGATGCCCCCAGCTAGCTAAATCTTCTTCCTTTGGAGTCCCGACCTTGATAGAAAAGTGATTGAAGTAAAGAACGTGATCTACTTTTTAAGAATCGGAATATTGTAAATCTCACTAACCTGTTTCTCATGGCTTTTCAAACTTCCGAAGCAGCCAGCAATGGCTGCAAATCCCCCTATATCCTCTTCATCAGTTTGGCATTCCTCCTTCATGCATTCTGATGCAAGATTGCTACCAGGCATCATTTCCTGTTGTCTACACCGGTTGCAGCACATCTTCTCATGAACTTCGGAACTTCAAAATTTATGTCATTCATTAATTTGAAGAGAATAATCACAATACAAAAGGGTGCTGATTTTGGAGGAGAAGGGGAAACAATGACACACCTGGTGTTCTCATGAAAGGTGAACAAATCACGAAGGTCTTCTGTTGAAAGGTGATTTCCCTGTGTCGAGACGAGACTTCATAAAATGCAAACAGGATTACAAACAGAATACGAGAGATATCAGAAAATGGGCTACAAATACCCTCTCTGAATCTACATGCTCCTGCTGAATAACTTGTTGAAGACCTTCCTTTGACATCTGGCGCTGGTATACCTACAGAAAAATAAAATATTACATACATGATTTAATAGATGTACATATTGGAAAGAAAAATATCAAGAATTGACTGCACAAAACCTTTTCTTCAATAGTTCCACTACTCAAAAACCTATAGATGTAAACTCTCTTCTTCTGACCATCCCTCCAGACCCTTGCAGCAGCCTGCGAGAATCAAAGCATAAGAGATCTTTTTGAATATATTCCTTCACGTACGGTACTGCACTTTTAAACTTATTACTCCATGGAAACAAGTTATCAATATAAGGACAAATTACTTGTTTATCATTGGCTGGATTCCAATCAGGATCAAAGAGAACCAATCGATTTCCACCAATTAAATTGAGGCCACAACCGCCAGCTTTGCTACTCAATAGAAAGGCAAACTCATCCTGGAAAGAAACATTAATAGTTTAATACAACCTGATGATGACCAGAAACATATGGACAAGATTTTATTTTACTGACAAGAAACAAAAATCCCAATGTGGATGAAAAGAAAGAAAGTGCAGGGAGTGGAAAGGACATCCGCTCCAAAAAAAAAAAAAACAATACTACAACTACTAGATAGCGATTCTCGAATCTCTACACAAGTCTGAAACTACAAAACAGTTCTTAAATCCTTATGCGTATGATTGATGTACTCCCATCGAGGGAAATATTTCAAGGAAAAATTTCATGTACCTTGGAGGGATCATTAAATTGATTAACCAATTTCTGTCTTTTGCTGATTGATGTACTCCCATCGAGTCTTAGGAAAGGATATCTTCTTTCTCGACATAATTGAGCAAAAAGTTCCAATGTCTAAGAAAGGAGAATAGAATCAAAATGGCTGCACTTCAAGGAGACGAATAAGACCAACATAAATAAACAAAATATTCGTGCGACTAAAAATGGCAGCAAGCTTCAAAACTGCTTCCACACTGCACTGAAGTTTGATTAGCAGCATAGTATTTCAAGGATTTTGTTTAGAATTTTGTTTGTCCACCTAATTTTGTTTCTAGGATTTATATGTCCCTTGTCTGTTTAGAAATGATAATATCCATGATCAAACTAAACTACTGTTGCACCATTTATTCACCCGACAAGTGATTTTGATCCAGAAAATGGCATGCAGCGCTAGAAGATCTCAACTTAGAAAAACTGATCATCAGTAAAATAAGAAGATGCATCACATCATCTGTCAAAGTATTTGATCATTCAAAGCTTAAAATTTGGGACCTGTGTATAATTTGAAACTAGAACAATCCTATCATCTGTTTTCTGGCGAAGCTGAGCAAGTAACCGGGCTAATACATGCATTTTTCCAGATAGCTCAACCCATGCCCCATCTCCACCGGTCCATGACCCAGACCTGAGAGAAGACCAGGAATTCACTTAAATAAGAATGTAAAATCAAGTTTATCCAAAAAAAAAAAGTAAAAATCATAAAATATTTACCTTCCAGAGAACATTGATGGTGGGAAGAAACACAAACAATCATCAAATCCTGATGTTCCTGGACTACCAGCCTTAATTGTATCATATATTAGCTTCAAAGATCAAATAAGAATTTATGAAGTTAGTACTTCACAACACAATAAACCGCAACAGAAAAAATATTATGCTACATATAATGGGTTGATTAGTGAATCATTCACAAACCCAGGCAATAGTTTTCAAGGGGAAAATGAGATTCTATGTTGACTCGGAATGTTTGTTATGACACTTGTCTGTCATAAGAAAGTCCCATTTGTTCACTCTACTCAAAGTTTGAATACCAGTAGCTCAGAAAACAATGTAAGCCTCCCATCTCTAATGTCTCATTAAACAGAAGAATCTAGCTGATAATCAAGAATGGTTTACATCAATAGATTGGTTCATGGAAGGACCAGTGACCCATGATTGTAACTTCTAAATACCTTTGGGTGATTGCAGAGCTTCTTAAGAGCAGTTATATATGCTAAGATCTTTGAATGTTTAGCTTCCTCTGAAATTGCTCTTTTTACCTGTAATTGAATTTATGAGTTCAGATCTTTTACATTATCTCATGTAGTAGAAAAGATTGTTAATTACGCATGTCATACAAAAGGAATTAAGATTACATTTTTCGATTGAATAAAATGGCTGTACAGCTGAGATTGGAGTGGTGACATTTTGCAGCACACTACTTCAACTATCTGTGGAGACAGTGGGGTTACTCTAGTTAGCAACAGCAATATCAGCATGTTTGAAGCAAATCAACTAGATATAAAAAGGAAATTAAGTTATTCAACATGGATAATTTTCTTATTCAATCAAAACGGATCTAAATGGTTATTTGTTCTGAACAGCATATATAACATGGAGAACAGGGAAGAAAATAAACAAAGAGAACGGTGGATAGCCCAGGAACATATTTATGAAGATATAGTAATAATCACTTGAAACATTGATGTCGAAACATCAACCTTGGAGCATGGAAATCATAATGCTATCTTAAAAACAAAAGAACCTCGTAAATATAGAGTACCTTTGGTGGTAGGTGGTTCGACAACAATGCATTTGTCCTCCGCAATATGAACTGTAACACAAGCAAATAGATCGTAAGGAAGTATTGCTATTCTATGTGTTACTAGATTAACTCTATTAAACAAGCAAAGTGCAAAAAAGATGAGAAAGTTTGTATTCTTATAGAAAATCAAGGTCGCCTTTTGAAATGCACATGTTCCAGATGCATGGAATATGATGAATACAGTACCTGATTTACTTTTGCACTTAGTTCTGTAGAACGCTCTGAACCAAGCCTCTTTTCTTCTTCAGTAGCAGTTGGCTCTCGACCACAAACTATTGGCATCTTCGAAAGTGCAGAGCATAAATAAATATTATTAAGTCAAACGACTGTTTCCTAATGCCTAGGATTCTAAGAACAATCAGATAACAACAAAGACCGCAAATCCAATTCTGTCTGAATTTCCATAGATAGAGATGTCTGACATGGTCATATAGAATTGACAGAGAATAGTATATCTTCCTCTATTCTCAAAATTTAGGTGATAAGCATACCTCATAATATCGCCGAAAATATGAAGCATCACCCAGCACTCCAGGATTTGTGAAATTGACCATGGCATAGAACTCCTCCAGATCATTCTATGTTGGGATAACACAAAAAAGGATAATTCAAATAAGGAAATGGACCAAAAAACATGAGATTGAAGAATGCTTCGGAAATCCTTACTTGCATTGGAGTGCCTGAAAGCAAAATCCGGCGCTTGCATGATAAAGCAGCTAATGCCTGCTCCATATGATATGAAGGTTATCTCAAATCCAGAATGATATTATCCGGGAATAAGACAAATATGTATCTTACTCGATTGGTCAATGTTTGATCATTCTTTAGCCTGTGCGCCTCATCACATATTAGTAGGTCACATGATCCATTTTGGTTGAATTTTAGGGAATGCATCCGAAATGTCTCATACGAAATAATCAGTACCTGACACAATGGATTTCAAGTGAAAACTTTGAATAGTTGGTGACAGCTAAGAAAACACTTGAAAATCACCTGTAAAGGGCTTGAAGATCTAGTAAAACTATCAATTCCAGAGATAGCGTCTTCTCGTGTACTCTCACAAAGTGCGACAAGCTTAACTCTTTCCCCAACCCATTTCTTTATTTCAGCTTCCCAGTTGCTCACAAGACTAGTAGGAGTCACAATTATTGCTTTCTTAACCATTGGTTTCTCATCAAAGCCCTGACGAAGAAGGGTGTACAGAAGTGTGATCGACTGCAAAGTCTTTCCCAACCTGAAGAAGAAAAACCCAAAAGTTAGAACATCAGTGAGAACAGACATAACTTAGAGTTTTGTTTTTCGGTCTTGGAAACAGAAAACTAAGACCACTATTGCTTGCATTTTTACCCCATATCATCAGCCAAAATGCATCCATTGATGTTTTCAGAACTGAGAATGCCAGAAACACAATCAAACATGAACTGCACGCCTTCTCTGCAAATGAAAATCAAATGAACATTACACTTAAGTGGGGTGATAAAAATCAACAGCTTATTTATCCTCATTGTGTGATGCAACTCATTGGTTTGATACTGAACTCTATCAGGAGAAAACATTAACCAGCTATACTATAACCAATTGATAAATAGCAGGCTTGGCATTTCTAACACGGTAACACCTCAAGAAAGTGTAAAGTAATATGAACTTCCATGCTGATGATTGTCAAAAATGCAAACGCTACTAAGTAAGACGCTAAGCATTAAATAAATCCTGGATTTTTCTTGAAGCTCTTCTTAGAAGTGTGACTCCTACTTGTGTCTTTTTTACACATCTTAAACTCACATATTGATATCAAAGAACCTGCTGAGTTGTACCTTTGATGGGGTCGGAGAAACTTCACAAGCAACGGATCTACAGTTATAAAAGTAAACTCATTGTTTTGGTCCTTGGACTCTTCCGACTGCCACAACACTAGAGGTTCAATTCCTGGAGGCAGTGATTCACTTTCCTTGGGATCATCATTCTCAATGGTATTGGGAGTAACAAACCTGTTCGTAATGTGGACTACAGTAGGCGTCACAGACCCCCATGGCACAAACCGTTTACGAGCTGAAAGCCGACGTGCCAGCTGCTCTTTATTCTCCGAGTAACCAAAGGAAGAGGGAGGCTTGAAGGGATTTCTTAAGGTGGCCTCTGAACCCACTACAGAATAAACTCGAGGAAATAGCGACTGCCGTTTCACTTCTAGGTTACCCCTGATTTACAACAGCATAACCTAACTTGTTAAAGATACAAAACAAAGCATTAATGATCTCGACAGAAATGTTTATTCTCTCCACTGCAAATTACTGCATTTCACAGCGAGAACTATACTCCTAATAAGAAATATCATCAAAATCAATTCCAGAACAATTTGATCAAAATAGTTCACAATGAGATCAGAAACGATCAAATTCCCAGCTCCACACAATTCAATCACCTTACACACAACTAATTCTCATAAACTAAAATTTAAAGAACATAATACCAAGTAACAAACTACAGACCTTACAAGGGCGGCTACATTTAGAGACTTCCTTCGAAGGCTCGGCGGCGGAGCCGAACGAGTAGCCGGCAATTCCTCATCTTCGTTATCGCTCTCGGAGCTACTTGATTCGGGTGAGAACTTGAAATCGGTTTCGGAACCTGTGTCGTCGCCGGAATTAGAGAAAGCTTCGTCGTTTCCGGAATTAGAGAAAGCTTCGTCGTCTCCGGAATTAGAGAAAGTTTCGTCGTCGCCTTCCATCTTCTCGATGTTTGATTCACTGTATCTCTGCAACAAACGCTTCCCCTTCAAAATTCACACAAATTTGGCGGTAAAATTTGGAAAATAATTTTATTTAAATGCCAAAATGACAAATATAGGAGTTTTTTTTTTGGGTAGGTTATGGCATTGGCCCAGAGACATCAGACGGGCCTGGCCCATTCACAAACGGCCCATTAAGCAAATGACCCTGACCCGAGAAAAAGTCCGAAATATTTTATGATATTCATCCATGCTCACAGTAACACTATTCTCTCTACTCTTTCAGTAGGGCTTATCTCCCTCCTTCCTCTCCTCCTCATTTTCTGCTAGGGTTTAACAGTCCCATCTCCACCGGCATCAAATGGCTTCGCCGTTATCCGCCATTTTCCGAGCTCGAATCTCCTTCACATCCACTTCTTCTCTCTGCAAGGCGCGTCATTCTCCCCCTTTCATTTCACTTCCCAAAACCCTAATCCGGTCTCCGGCGATCAGAGCTCTCTCCACCTCCGTCCTTTCCGGCGATGATGAGCTTTCGCATTCTCAGCCAGCTCCTTCGTTTAATTTTAATCAAAATCCTGGCAATCATAGCGCCCCTCGGAATAATGATCTGGGGAACCTTAGCGGTCAGGGTAACAATAATTTCCAGAATCATCAGGGTTATAATGCCGGTCACGGTAATAGTAGTGGAGGCATGAATCAACGGGGTGTCAGTTCGCTTCTAGGAGGAAACCCCAGACATATTTTTCCAAATCAGGGGTTTCGGCAGAACCAATGGGTTAGTAATCAAAATAAAGGATACGCTTCGAGTTCGACCCCTAATTTTGTGAGGGACGATTTTAATATGCGAAGTCAACAAGGAGGGTTTCAGAACCAGGGTTATCCGCAAAACCCCAACCGGGGACCCAATTACCCTACTAGTGGTGGTTTGAATCAGGGGGAGAATAGGTATAACACGCAACCTCAACAACAAAATCAGAATCAGTGGGAATCATTTGGGCAGGATTTGATATATAAGAAACCAGCTCCAGCCACTACTGTTGCTACGCCCGAAGTTGACATGTTTAGTTTGTGTAGAGAGGGTAAGCTTAAGGAAGCAATTGGGCACTTGGAGCAGGGGGTGCTTGCAAATGCTGAGTGTTTTAGCTTGCTTTTACAGCTATGTGGGAAATCAAAGAAAATTGAGGAGGCGAAGAAAGTGCACAACTATTTATTGAGGTCGGTGTATAGGGGTGAACTAGAATTGATCAACAAGGTGCTTGACATGTATGCGAAGTGTGGAAGTATGAACGATGCAAGAAGAGTTTTTGATCTTATGGCTGATAGAAATTTGGATACTTGGCACTTGATGATTAATGGGTATGCAGCTAATGGTCTCGGTGATTATGGTTTGGCTTTGTTTGAGCAGATGAAGAGGACTGGTTTAGCACCAACCTCAGAGTCTTTTCTTGCGGTTTTAGAAGCTTGTGCTAACGCCGATGCTATTGAAGAGGGATTCCTCTATTTTGAATCCATGAAGACTGATTATGGAATTTCTCCAGGGATCGAACATTATCTGGGACTTTTAGGCGTTCTTGGGAAGTCAGGACATCTTGCTGAGGCTCAGGCGTATATCAAGTCTCTTCCTTTTGAACCGGCAGCTGTTTTTTGGGAGGCTTTGATGAACTATGCTCGGATACATGGAGATATTGAACTTGAAGATCATGCTGAGGAGTTCATGGTTAGCCTCGACCCTTCAAAGGCAACAAAGGACAAGATCCCGAGTCCTCCTGCAAAGAAGCACACCCGCCTCAACATGCTTGTGGGGAGAAACAGGGTATTGGAGTTTCGTAACCCTACTATGTACAAGGACGAGGAGAAGTTGATGGCTGCAAACCAACCTCAAGCTTACGTGCCCGATACTAGATATGTGCTTCATGACATTGACCAGGAAGCAAAGGAGCAGGCGTTGCTCTACCACAGTGAGCGTCTAGCAATTGCGTATGGGCTGATCAGCACTCCTGCTAGGCAGCCTCTTCGGATCATCAAGAACCTCCGCGTTTGTGGAGACTGTCACAATGCGATCAAGATCATCTCCAGAGTTGTTGGGAGGGAGTTGATTGTGCGAGACAACAAACGTTTTCATCATTTCAAGGAAGGGAAATGCTCTTGTAATGATTACTGGTAACTGGTAGGTTCCCTCTATAGTTTCATTTTATGCACAATGAATTCAAATCTCACTGGCCAGTCTAGTTTATAAACTATCTCGTTGTGGGTATTTTGGGCAGTGAGTTGAATATGATATTGGTATTGTAGAAGGATCTCAAGTTATATCCTTGCATATATTCAGTCTAGATTCGCCGGAACTTCAGTTGAAATCTCAATGTTGTTCTCAGCAATAACTCTCAGCTAGGAAGTCCATTTTGTTCAACTTGTTCTTTGTAAGAGTTACATGCCTATTTATCTTAATGTTAAAGATTGATTTGTAATGAGTAATCAAGCACATATAATCAAGGATTGGACCCAAATACGAATATTGAACTGTGAAAGCTCTAAATCAGAGGGAGGCGAAGCCATTCGACATTAATCATTACTTATGAAATAAAGAGCATGCACAGATACAAACATAAATTACAGACGTGATGGAATAAAGTACAATAGAAGAAGTATTAATTAATCTAGTACGTAATCAAGGTCCGAGTCATCATAGTAATGAACTCGTTCGAGTCAATCACACCATCGCCATTAGCATCCACGGCTCGCACCATTTTCTGGCAATCTTGCAGAGTGCACCTCTCTCCAAGCCTCCGCAGCAGCTCATACACTTCTTCCACTGTGATCTTCCCATCGTTATCTTTATCGAAGGCCTGAAAGGCTTGGTGCAAATCCATTGTTTTCAACCCACCTTCCTTCTTTTGCATCTCCACAAACTCGCTGAAGTCGATGAAACCATCACCATCCAAATCTGCAACCTCGAAGATCTTCTGCACTTCCTTTCTTACTAGGTTCCTTTTCCCCAAGGCCTTCAGTATGGCCTGGTATTCCTCGGGAGATATTTTCCCATCTCTGTTGGAATCGAATTTGTTGAAAACTTGCTTTAGCTCTTCCATTGTTGGCATGTATACCGGAGCTAGCCCCGATGTCTGCCTATCTCGAGAAAACATCCTTGAAGGTTTCTTTAAGAATTTCTTCTTTGAGAGATTGTACTGCAGATCAAGGAAACGAAAGCTAGACATCTTTTCACTTGCTGTTCGGGAGAGGGAAGTGTCGAAATAGGAATGAGATATGAATTTTTTTTTTACTGAGACACAAATATATAAATACATGATGATCAGGAAAAATCTGCGTAGGGTGATATTGTTGAAGTTATTCTGATGCTTGAGCGATAACACAGAATAACTTTGTTCTTGGACTACTTAGAAATCACACAATCAAGATTCTTATGTCAAATGATAAGAGGGATGGAGAATATAGTACAAAAAGGACACAAAGCGGAAAAAAGTGTAGAAAAGAGAAGAATAGATACTTATTCGGTGGCTATATATGAGGATGGTTTAGGATGCCTTTACTTGATTCCATCTTCCTAAAGCAACCTTTTCTTGCAAAGGTTATCCTTCTAAATACAATACATATTCTATGGCTTTTCAAAAGTTGTGAATAATTAGGTAGAATACAATGACCTACAATGATTGGAAAAACTGCAATAATGTTTGCATCATTAAGAATCAATCTGTGGAAGGCAATTTTCGTTAGGCAAAAAGTGATGTATCTAGTAGTGCATATAGATCAGGATGTCTTTCGAGTATCCAGGTCCTCCATCAAATCAATATCATCCCGTGCTGTTATCTTCTGCACATATCCTGCTATGATGGATAAAATTTAGAATTCCTATTCTTGAAGTGAGTAAAAAATATGATAATCAATAAGAAAAAAAAAACTGAAAATATACAGGTTGCAATCAACAGTTTCTGAACTCAGGTCTGCATTAGATAGCAGCTAAACCAAATAGTCACTCTAAATGTGCAATATTATAGATTGATGTAGTTTCTATGCATTTTGGTTTTTTCCAGAAGAGACTTCTGGCATTTGGATAACAAAATGTGTAGGGTAGAATTCTCATGGACAATACCCCAATGAATCAGAACCAATTTATGACCTCTTTAAAATGGAATGCAAAGGTACGGAAACTTGGTTCTTCGTCTTTTCCTCTAGAAATAATCCTATGCTACATCAGTCTATAATAGGGTGGGGTGCAGGGAATAAGAAACAAAAAGAAAGAGTGAACTAAGAAAGAAAAGAGATATTACCGATCCCAAGGCAAGGTATGCATTTGCAGATGGTTTCTTTTCCTCTCTTGTTATAGTAGCTGGTAAAACCACTTCCTTGGCAACTACGACATTTTCCAGTCCATTCATAGACCACCGGTTTGCAATCCTGTTATGCAAGAATATTAAAAATACATAGTAAGAAGCAGTTTAGGAGGAGACAGCTTTCCTTGCTATACATCAGAAACTGAAAAGAAATGAGAATATTAACATAAGAAGTCAACTGCTCGCATGAAAGTTATAAGCACTAAAATTGTCAATGGTGCATCTAACTTGAATTCTTTTGCTATGTTAATTCTAACAAATCAAACAGTAAGCAAGAGCATATTGTAGGATAGGGAGACAATCAATATACCCTCCACTTGATGTTCTTCCTACATACGTTATCTGGTTTCGGTAACATCAACGATAATAGGATTCATACTCCAACTCTGAATAATTCAAATAAATTAACCTCATTTCATCAATTTAACCGTGTTTTCATTGTCTGACTTTCCATCCTCGGGACTAATGCAACACCCATTCAATAGAAGAAGAAAAAAGCATTAAGACCACCTCCCACATCAAAGCATTACAATTAAACGTCTTACAAGCAGATACTCAAAAAATTACCTCTATCACAGGATCGCAACTGAGCCTCTTATCGATTTCCTCGGACGAAACCGGGGAAGAATTGGGATGAGTCATGGGGAGCGGCAGCGCGTCGTCATCTTCGGTCAAATAGCTCTCCCGATCTCGCGACCACCTCTCCTTCGCATTAACAGTGGTATTATTACTATTGCCGCTACCAGTAGCGGCGCCGGAGGCTACGTTATTCGGTGAGCTATTGCCAATTCCGACGGCGGCGGATTCGAACCAGGCGCGAGAGGAAGCGTTGTCGGTGGCCGCTCGGCAGCGGAAGGCAGCGAAGGAAGGGGAGAGAAATTGCGGGAAAGAGACAATCGGAGGTTTGAAAATGGGAACAATTGTGGTAGGGTTTATCGGCAACATTCCATATAAATATCCTATAATATATTTCACAGAGAAAAAGAGAGTTGTGAAGAGAAGACGGTAGAGTTGAGCTGCGTATCAGATGATTGATGAAATTATGGGGCACGTAGCGGATTTTCTTTTTTTAATTTATAGTCCTCATATTCAATTAAAAATAATTATATATCTTATATTTTATTTTATTTTATTAATTTTAACTTCTTGAATCTTTTCGAAATTGAGGAAATGTAGGACACACGGACAGACCATCACTGTAAACTCTTGACACAATCACATTATGGAAAAGGATCAATAAAATGTATATCCACACACACATAAACACACATATATACAAGAACATTCTCTCCCCTCTTTGTCTTGTTTCTCCCCATCATCACTTTCCTTGGGTCTCCATTTTGCTAGGAGAGTCTGATAATCAAAATACCACACCATTAAACTTGTGCCTCGCCTCTTAAGGACCAACAAAATCTGTAGATATAGAGATAGAGATATAGCTACATACCGAACACTGAGACCATCTCTTTGAGTGAGAGGTTGAGGAACGCTACTATTGAGCTTGTTGTTCTGGAGATAGCTGCAGAAGAAATAGAATACTTTATACACACTTTCTAATCTTGAATGGATGATTAGCCATCATTGGGAGAAAGAAAAGATTACAGTTGCTGTAGATTCGGTAGGTCTCCGAGCGAACTAGGAACCCCTCCTTCAAACTGGTTATTCTCCAACTGCCTTTTCACCCCATATCACAACCCACAACACATCACAACTTAATTACATTACACCCAAAAATAACAGTAACCACAATTTTGCATATAATGAGAGAACGATTTGGGGAACTCACAGAGTTTCTAAGGATTTCAATGGCCCCATATCAGGTATTACCCCCGTAAGCTTGTTGTATCCAAGCCAACTTCATACATGCACCACACATATCTCAATCAAATCAATCAATTCCTAGCAGCTTAAATTAACATGAGCAAAAAGTAAGTTACATGTGTCGGAGAGCAGTTAATCTGGCTATACTCGGCGAAAGCTTCCCCTCCAATCCGTATCCCGTTGCATTCCTACATTCATTCCATTCATTTTTTAAGTTAAAACACATTTCAGTAGTAACCTGCATTGATCGTAATTTGTGATCAACATACAAAGAAATAACCCGAAAAGGATCGGTGGAGGTGCAGTAAACTCCGGTCCACGAATGCCCCACGGGTAGGCAAGGATCCCCTGCCCAGTCCTCAGGTGGGTTCGTCAATTCCTTTCTCACATCCTCCATCGCCACCGCTGCGTGCGTGCATCAATTAATTACTTGAACTAATATATATACAATATACTATAAATTACTTAGGACTAATTAACAAAATTGGTATTGATTTACCATCTCTAGTGAGGGTTCTGTTCCCGAAGGGGAGGAGCTGGAGGAGCTCGGCGGCATTGATGAGGGGCCCCACTGGTGAATTTGGGCCAGGTGTTAAGGTGATGACGGTTTGGCCGGACAGAGGCCAATCGGACCCCACCACGGCTTGCCCGGCTTCAGTGACATTGATGTTTTGGAAGAATGGCTGCGTATTTACTTGAATGCTGAAGATGCGCCAGCTGTAAGGGCTGGGGTTACGGTTATCTTGGAAGTAGAGAGACATGTAATAGAGCCCGTACGGTAACGGAAACGCCGGCCAGTTCAGGTTCAGGTTCTTCCCCCTGCTCGCCGTCAGCGCCGACTTGAACGCCTTCTGCGGCGGTATGTTCCAGAACGCCGTCGGCGTCACGTTCGACTGGCTCGTCACGAACGGGCTATCGTCCTTGTACGCCACCCAATAACGGTTGAAGATGTCGTCGGGGTAACTGCAGATTTACTCAAATTCAAACACTAACACAACACTATAATTGAATTGCGCCCTCAATCATCATTAATAGCTACGTAGACAGAATGTAACTAGTGGTAATTACCTAACGATGGTTTCGTTGTCGTGGGAGCCGAACCTACTCCTGGCAACGGTCATGAGCATGGCTTTGTCGAAGTTGGTGGAGTTGTAAACAGAGGTCTCGAGATAATGCACCTCGAGAGACGAGATGAAGGGGCTGGAGCCAGCCGGGGTGTGCTGGTTCCTAGCCACGCACACGCTCAATGCCTTGTTCTTGGCGGCGACGACGGCCTCGTAGAAGGACGATCCCCCGCCGGCGAAATCCTCGGTGGTGTTGACGGTGGTCCACTTGGTGCCGTCGATGATCTGGTCGAACACCGGCGGGGCGCTCCCCCCGTCGAACCCCCCATAGAAGTAAACGGTCTTCACGAGATACCTGGCCCCCCTCACCACGGGGAAACTGAAGCAGTTCTTCCGCGCATTGGCGTTTGGAAAGAACCGAAGCGTTTGCAGCCGAGGAAGGACGTCGGTGCGCTTCAATGTTGCGGCGGTGCCGCTCGAGATGTAGGCGCTGTCGGATATGTATTTCAGGGGGCCTTCTTCGACATCGGCGCTTCCGCCGCAGTTAATCAGGTAATCTGTGAAGGAGATTCATTTGCATGCGTGTACGTGAAACAAAATTGAAGATTAGGTTTGATTAATTGGGGATTTTGGGGGAAACGAACCTCGAGGTTGCTGGAGTGCTTGGATTGCGAGAGGGATGCTGACGAGCCAAAGGAGGAAGACGCACGTGGACATGGTGGCGGCGGAGGATGGGGGATTTAGAGGAAGTTTCCGGCGAGGGCGAGGAGAGAAGAGAGAGAGAAGGTGGTGGAATTTGGAATTAAGGAGATGATGGACATGAATTTAGGGAGACAGTGTGCATGAGGGGCTATGCTTGAAGATAGATTGTGCTTTCAAATTTCATTCCCCTCAAATTTTCATATTTTGGGTACTCAACCATATATATATACAAGTCCAATTAAAAAATATATATATTTTTTATTAAATAATGAAAAATGACACACCTCATATTATAGCATGTTTCTAAATTATTGCTTTTGTTTTGTCTATAGCTGATTACTGCACTAGATCTGAAGCAATGCTCAAATTTGAGATGTTGATTAGGAAAAACAAAGCCCATAAAATCATTAACTCTATATGGATATACAAGAGAACTCTAAATCAAGAGCAGAGCAAATCGTCGTGTCACAAAAGGGTGAACAAGAGTGAGTGACAAAAGGGAACATAAATGAAATAAAAGAAGGCTCCATTTACACACCAAATCAAATAATACTAAATACAGGGGAGGCAGCAGATACGCAATGCTCATCGTTTGCCAGACATGCTGAAGGATGTAACTTTCATTGGAGTCGCCACAACAAGGGGAGCTTCCGGGGAGCTGCCATGTGCAAATTTGTCGTGCATGAAGCGGCTCTCGATGATGGATTCGTCCTTCAATACTATCTTGTAACAATAGCAGCTCTTGAGTCCCTGCTGGCTCTGGTAGCAGTGATGTGCACTGTTCTTCACCTGCTGAAAGTTCCATATAACGCTGAACTTCCCCACTGTAGCAACCAGGTGCTTCTCTTGTTTACCACTTTCAGTCACCTGACATTAACCAAATTCAACAAACACGTTTAGATTCAAATACGAACACGGACAGTGGAAATCAAAACTCACCACAACATATCCTTCACGGCTAAACTTAGAACATACAGAGTTATTTTTAATAAATTTCTCCACTGAAAAAGTAGAAGGTAATAGCTGAGATGAGACAAGCTAGTCGAATGCAAACAATGATTTCCACAAGCTTACGCAGCAGCAAGGCAAAACACACATGCACATATGCACTCAACCTAGCCAAGCCCGGGATTGACATGCTCATTGGTACATCACAAAATGGGAGGGTATCTTGCACCACACAATTAAGCAGCAATAAGACTCTGAACTATGATAAGAGAAAATATTATAGGATAAAAAAAGGAAACAACATATAAACTGAAGTCAGACATTAAAAGGATTGACACTTTAATAGGCGTTTACCTCATTAACAATATCATAATGCATATACTCGAGCCTGTAAGACTCGTACAAACATAATTGCTTTAAATAACTCTACTTTTAAGATGAAACAAGAAAGTAAAAATGCATTTACTTACCCAAGAGAAATGACCAGCATGAAATTTATTATCAGCTCCAGCCAAATGTGCATCCACAGGGGTGAGCTTCAGTAACCTTGGAGCTGGAATCTTATGTCCCATTCGACCAGAAAAACCGGTTTTTGTTTTTCCATCCTTATCCGTGAACAAAGTGCAGATCAAGATCAAATAAGTGTCTGTGGTGCCCAACACCCACTTCCCATCATAGGTAACATCAACTGATGTTATTGGTGAACCAAGTCCAGGGAAAGCAGTTTTCGCCTGCCTCATAGAAGTCCTCGAGTACAATCTAATCTTGCCATCAATTGATCCAACAACGATGGAACCATCACCAGCAGTTGCAAAACATTGAAAGTTCGTCCCTCTTGAGAACTGATGACCTTGAGTCCAATGCAACACAGGTGTATTGGCATTTGCTAGCTTCTGCACCACTCCCTTCCTATCGCGCATATCCCACTGGCACAGACTATTGTTATCGAGACCCAAGAAAGTTGATTCAGAAGGGTCCAACTGTGATCCCTTTGAATCACTAGTGATATCTTTCATGCTGATATCAACCCCATCCTTCGCAAACTTCCATTCTGTAACAATCTTCCCAGTCTCAATATCCAATTGGTGAAGCCCAGTAGTAGGTGATTTTCCTTCCTTCAGCGGACTCATCAGCATCATGTTTGTCTCTCCCCTCATCAAAAGCCCCTTCTTTGGGGTTCCAGAACTTCCGCCGCTCGATCCCAATTTCTTGTCATCGAATTTGACATACACTCCCTTACCATGAATCCCATGACTGAAGTTCTTCACAACCTGAACTCCAGAATCGCTAACTAAGAAACTATTATCCAAAGCCCCCAAAGCCAAGCTCTGAATTCCACCACCTGTTGCTGCCTCCTCAAACTCCTCCAACAAATCCTGGCTTTCTCTCTCCGGAAAATCCACTGATCTCTTATCCGGAGTCTTCCATACACCATCATCTGCATCTTCCCACATTGCATCATCCGACTCCTCCGGCTTTGCCCAACCTATAAAGTCCTTCCCATAAATTTTCACTTTATTTTCTTCTGTAGCATTCAATCCATAAACATTCTCAAACAAACAGTCCTGAAATCTAGTTACGAAACCCCTATACTCCTCATCCACAAAGAATTTCAACGCCCAGACACCTCTATCCACAAAATCGACCCTCCTCTGATCCCCGAAGAACTTCATCTGCAGATCCGTGGAAACCCTAACAGCAATCTTCCCCCCAATTTTCAGAGCCCAAAATCCCTCTCCACGGCGCAATTCGCCTTCTTCATAATCGTCCTCGTCATCAATTTTCAACTTCTTAACAAACTTAAAGTAACAAAGCTTCTCCGAAACCACCCATTTCGCCTTGGGCGTGTTGCCGCCAATATGAAGGTATAGCTTGACGGCGCTCCTCAAGTCCACTTTAGGTTTCTGAGGCGGAGTGGACGAATTGCTCGGGTATTTCAGCTTCAAAGCCTGCAGCCTCGAATCGACTTCATCTAGGGTTTTTGCACTCACCTTTGGGGATCGATCCTCTGCATCAGCATACTCCTCCTCCCTCTCCTTTTCCTCCTCCTCGTCGGAATACTCCGAATCGGAAAGCTCCAGCCCTTCGCGACTCTGTGAACCTCCCATGGTGGTGGCGCTCCGCTCTCCGGAATTACACTCAAAAAAAGGAAAAACTCAGTTCAAAGCTCAGAGATTAAATGATTCAGTATCTCCTCCACCGAAAAAATCTCAACCGAGAGTGAAATTGAAAATTCGAATTTGCGCGATTGTTAGGATTAAGAAAATGAAGCTCTGAATTAGAGGAGATTTAGGGAGTGAAAATGGAAAGAGGCATTAACGTGGGCCAGGGTGAGATATTTATAGTTGGGAAAGCAAAAGTGAGGATGAGTCGGTGTGAGGTGGCGACACGTGTGAGCATTGCTTGGTAACGAAGCTAGCTTTTAGATGCGTTTAACCGCGGAAAAGTCGTGTTGGTTTTCAAGCGTTTCTTCCTAAGCTACACCAACTTTATGATTAAGAAATATGTATATGGGTTTTAGATATTTAAGAAATTTAGGCCCAATAAATATGAATAGCCTTAAAAGCCATTATTAGAAGTCATATAAATGGGCCTAGCCTGGCCCAATAAAGTAGGACATTTCAAGTAAAATGACCAAAGTTTAGAACCACTTATTAATAAAGGAATTTGTAATTTGTGAAAATGACATGACGACTAGTTAATATTTGGTTCAAATACGAGTTCTAAACGTGAAAAACTAATGAACAATAACAAATGTGATCGTGATAATAAAATAGTATGATTATATATCACTTGTCATAAAATAATTCACCTTCTGTTGATTATTGATAACTACTACTCTCTCCGTCTTAATAAAGATGGCACAAAACTTTTAAAAATAAGGAAATTGTGCAAAGTTTAACGGGATAAAAATAAGGACCGGATTTTTCTACTTAAGTATTCGGACATGGGATATCATATTTTTAAAAAGCTTCCACACAATATTTATTTCTAAATATTTTGTGCATGATATTGAAAAAGTTGTTTTTATGGTTAAAAAATAATAGTACTACTTTAAATTAAAAAAAAATGGGTACAATTACTCGGTATATAATCAATTGTAACTTGCATGCAAAAGTGTGGAATTGTGTTTGTTAGCATATCGGTAAGAGGATAATGTCTAATATGAAAAATTTAGAATTCGAATAATTGGTAATGTTATTTTTAAAATATAGTATATTTATGAAAGGAAAAAGACAAAAAATAAAATAAAATAAAAGCGTCGGATGATTGCTATAGTGAGATTGAGTAACTATTACATGCATAAAGCCATAAACAATGATTCTTTTATAGTCATAAACAAAGATTCCTTCATAAAGCCATAAACAATGATTCTTTCATAATTATACTTCAGTGTGTAAAAATTATTTAACTTTTGATTAGTTTTAATAATGTGTTTTTTATTTTAATAAAATTTAAGTCTTATTTAATATATTATTTTAAACTAATTTTGTGTAATTAATATAATTGGAGTTTTTCTTAATATATTGTTTTAAATTGAATTGTACTTCTTCCGATCCACTCGTTTGTAGTGAGTTAACTTTCTATAAATGAAAAATTTTAAATATAAATCATTTTCATGAATATAACAACATATATATTAAAATATAAACTATTTTCGTATATTTTTTGAATGCCCAAATTTATTCTTTGTTGTTATGATGTGATTTTTATATTCGCTCTTAATATGTTACATTTGATTAGGTAATATAAGACACGGATTAGAGTTACAGTGTATTAATATTAATAAGCATTAATGTAACGAAAACATACATAATCAAATTTAATCAATTAATTTAACAACGCAAATCAATTAGAAGTTTACAGGTAATCAATCTCAACTCAAAAAGAAACATCGAATAAACATTTTAATTGATTATCAATATATTATATAAATAAAGAATGTCCCCAAACGAGTAAGACCCACTTTCAATTCAACCAAACCCCTCACATAAACTTTCTATTTCCGTGTGATGCCACTTTGCATCATTACATTAAACACTATACTATATAATTATATAAGTATATATAATTGTGAGTTGATCGAGGGGTCCATTGATTTACTAATCAATTGATAATGGAGTACTAATCAAATAAACCCTACCACTAATTATATATTAGAACACGTGGGAATATCGCCTTTTCAATCACGGGTTAAATGTGGCCTTTTTTTATTGAGTTGAGTTCCCTGCAATTCCACACATGCCTAAATTTAATTATGTTAAAATAATCCGATTTGGGGAATGTTTAAAGCAACGTGTGAATCTTAAAGAGTTCCGTTTCTTACAAGAAAAAGGCAAAATAGTACCCACGTGTGGTGAAACCTCTCAGGTGGTATATCTTTCATTTTATGACAGTGACTGCTACTGTTATCGTACTCATTCTCTGATTCTCACCTTTACAGTACTTCCTCTGTTCGTTTCAAAATTTTAAATTATTTTATCAGTTTATAAATTATTAGCAATTAATTTTTTTATTTTTTAAAAATAAATATCTATATTTTATATGTAATTTAAATTTTATTCAATACGTATCATATATTAGGTTAAACTATTTTTTATTAAAGTGATTTCTAAAATAGCGGATAGAGTCTGTACTACTTATAAATAGAGTGTTTACCTTATCAAAACAAACACATTAATTCGAGCAAAATTAATGAATTTGCATGTGGGATTTTTTTTTAATTTGTATAATCGAAACATGTTGATGGAATGTGATTGCTGATATATTTGAAGTAAACGTGATTAATATGTTAAAGGACAAGAAAGTGATTATTTGGTTAAATTATTGTATTATTGATAAGTGTGATTGTTTATGACTTTATGATGTACTAATAATAACCGTTTCTTTAATATTTGAAGTCAGCACACTTATTATTGGGTGGAGACACACTCTTCCTAATATATTACAAATTTTCTCATTTTTTATTTCAAAGATATTTGGACATTTTTCTTCATGTAGAAAATCTAATAAACATGGCTATAATAAGCTGCAAAGCGATCAATTTGACTTGCAAATCTAATTTATATATGACACAAAAAAATAGTTATTGTAGTGTTTGCTTCTAATTAGAAACTAATGTAGCTAAGAGCTAATGAAGCCAAAATTTGAATATAAAACATTTCAAATCGGCTACATATAAAGGTATCCTAATTAATACACGTTTTGAACATTCCCGCCATTAGCAGAATCCGAGGAATCGCCATTGTTGAAATCCATCATCATCAACCACTCTTGAATATCTTCTTCCCCAATCGTCCAATTCTCCCAATTGCTACTATCATTTTGACAACTGCTGCTCGATCCCATCTCCCACGTTCCCCCCTTTTCCTCTTCACTCTTCTTCTGCACTTCAACCATTGCTTTTTTCTGCCTCTTCGAAGAAGACGAGCTCGCCGCGGCGGGCGACGGCGGAGCCGCCGTGTAATCGGAGAACGGGAAATTGAGCTTCGCCCGCGGTCCTCGGAACTCGATCGCCGCCCTGTCGTAGGCACGCGCCGCGTCTTCCGCGTTCTCGAACGTTCCGAGCCACACACGCGCCGCCTTCCTCGGGTCTCTTATCTCCGCCGCCCATTTCCCCCACGGCCGCTGCCGCACGCCTCTGTAATTTTTCTTCTTCCTCTTCTTCGTCCCCGCCGCATCCGCCGCCGCCGAAGGCGGCGGCGCGCTCCTGTTCCCTCTTTCCTTCTCATCCGCGCCAAACATATTACACCCCAAGCACCCTTTTATTCTGCAAAATCTGCACGGCTCCATGTCGCCGGAAACAGAGAAGAGCCCATCACCCGTGGCGGACGACAGGAATCTGAAGTCATGGGACGCGTCTCCCACTGCTGCTTCGCCTGTGATAACATTTTTCAGAACCGCCACCATGACTGAAACCTCCTCTTCAGTGGAGAGGCGTGGCGGAATAGGCGCCGCCGCCATGGTGACAGAAGTGGCGGCGGTACTGTTAGTCTCCTCTTGCTTGACCATCCTGCTTGACCTTTGCATGTCTGAGTTCAGTTGTGAGAGTACTAAGAGTGTGTTTTTTTAGTAGTGTGATTTGTGGAGTTGTGAAATGTTAAGAATGTTGAAATAAAGTCAAAACTGCAGGTTGATATTTATATGTAAGGGTAAGGGTTGGAAAAGATGACAGCTCATAGTCTCCAGCAATCCAACACTAATTATACGCGGAATAAATGCTTATCTGTTGGCACGTGCGGGATAAGACGGATGTGGACCGCTCTAAGCTGTGGGTCAGTTCTGGTATTGGACCATTTATCCCACCTGGCTGCTGAGCTGGCTTCACTTTCGCATACACGGTACCGTTGACCGTGTGGAGTATTGGTCAAAGGGACAAGCTGACGTAATCGATTACGGATCATTAAAAGGAAATGAGAAGGAAGTTGACTCTTTTCTTTTCTTCTTTTCTCTTAAACTCTCTTCTTTTAAAAGCTTCATGGAGTGTATTTTTGATGTAATTATTACCTCATATTACATAATCCCTCCATTCCAATAAGAATGAAACAAAATTTTTGAAAATATTTATTAAAAAGAGTGTATAAAATAGTGTAAGAGTAATGAAGATGATAGGGTACCTATCTTTTTCAAGGGATAACTTTTCCTTCCTATTTTAGTGGAACGTTATAATAAAGGAATTGTGTCAAACTTAGTGGACGGAGAAGTATTTTTTTTTTATATATTTTTACATATTTTTTAATTTAATCAATATATATATTATTTTTTATTTTCACAAAAATTAATCGATAATGTTTAAGTTGATACAAGATGTAACCTATCATTTTTAAATTAATACTAAATGAGAATATTTTAAATCAACACAGTGATTTATATCAGTTTCGACTTTATCAATGATCACTTGCTGTGTAAAATATAAGAAAATTAGAATAATTAATGTAATCGATTTTTCAATGCAGAATTTTTGTCATGGTTATATATAACGAGATTTTATTTGTGGAAATTATGATAATTCGGTACTCAACTGAATTAACTGACGCCCTTCAAATTTAGCTACTATTAACTCTGATGATTGGTTTTGCTTTGATATGACTTCTTTATCTATCTTTATTTTTATTTATTTATTGATGAAATTTTGACTTATTAAGAAGTTAATCAAATGTACGAATGATTGCATGTTTAGTAGTGTTTCCCAATATTATAAATAATACTCCCTCTGTCCCCCAAAAATCTTCTCACTCTTCTATTTTGGGCCGTTCCCCATCTTTCTTCCCACTTTATTTCTATTTTTGGAAACCTTCTATTTTACTCATCTTATTTAATGTGGGTCCCATTATCCACTCACAATATCTTACACATCATACTACTTTTTGTGGGACCCATTCTCCACTAACATCACTTTACACTTTAACAATCAAAGTCAACACATGTTATTAAAACCCGTGTCGGGTCAAAGTGGGAAGATCTTTGGGGGAGGGAGGGAGTAGTATATAGTTTTGACTTTTGAGAAATATAGCATGATATAGTTTTTTTCCAATAATATTTTCTTAATTATTACTTCAAAATTATTGATATGGGACCCGTTAAATAATTGCTTACATTATTTTAATGATCATAAAAATTGGATATGTAATAATTTTGGAATGTTCGTAAACTTTGTGTGAATATATTATTGGAATATTCTAATTTTGTCATTTAATATATGTGCAATGAGATACGTACATGTTTTCCATAAGCATGGTAACCTTTTCTTAATAATTACACTCCTTTTGGAATCAAAGTATATTGGAGTTTATTATAACTGATGATGTTCGAACGAATTAATCATATGCTATTACCGAAAATGCTCACCCGCCCGCGGCGGGCGGGGTTAATGCGCCCACGAATGATGTGGCATGCCATGTAGATATATATTAAATTCTTAATATTTTTTTATTAATTATCACTTTCCGACTAGGGTTCATTGGTTAGGGTATAATTTAATACTATTCAATAAAAATTAATAATAAAAAATAAATTTAACAAAGAAATGAAAATATAGTAACTCACATGTTGATGTGGCAATGACGTGACATTGCCACATCAGCCGCGGGCACATCTTAATGTGCCCGCAGTGGGCGGTGGAGCATTACTGATGCTATTACCATAAACTATAAACTCATTGGTCACTGTAGTTTTTGGTAAAAAGAAAGAAAGAGAAGTTCGATAAAAGAAACAAATATAAATGTTATAGAAATTGTACGAATCGCAAAATATCTTGTGTTGGATCGAGAGTGCCCATCAAAATTAATGTACTGGCCCCACATACTAACACTATTTTTCCCAACCTGCTTTGCCTCACTGACAGGCTGATCCAGGACACTTCCCAGTAGGTCATCCAACATAGTATTACTCCAAGTCAAGCGCGCTTAATCTTGGAGTTTCTGCTAAGGGGTCACCTGAAAAGATGATGGACTATGGTACGAGTAGTACTAATCAATTTCTTTAACCTCTCGTTAACAATGGTAATGCAGACCTTTTTCAACTGATGTAGGCCGTACTCCTATAAACTCTATCGGGTACGATACACAGAGCACCCACCCTACGAGAGGTGATGTTTCCACTCCCAACATCTTCCCCTATGTTTGAACACAGAGTTAGTTTAGTAAGAAAAAAACATATATACCCCACATGACTCCTACTGGCCAGGAGAGAGACTTGTTAGGGATCAGGTGGAACCCATGCACCTATATATACATTTGTAACGTTTTCCTCATGACCAAACTTATATTAATTAACACTAATTATATTATTTATTCGTTTTTCAGTTAGTAATTTGGGGGTTATAAAGGCATTTCCGCCCACAAAGGAAATCTTGCTTTCGTGCCACGGCGGCTGATCCAGGTCAGCAAAAGAAAAGCTTACGTGGAAAAAATATTCGTAGTGGTAAAATGAGATATCCTATTATATTTTCTGGATTGATAAATGATTCGGTTTGATTTTTTGTTAATAGAAATTCTTTAATATATGATTAATTTATATAAAATAATACTGCTAACATGGAGTCACACATACACATTTAATGTGGATGAATGGTTTCCACAACTTCGATCCAAGTTTTGTATACACGCATGCATTGTTTGTTTCTTCACCCTTCTACGTACACACTATTATTCGTACATTCAAACTATACTCATTACACAATTTCCGCACAAAATCATAATATTATATTAAAATTCGTATGGAATTAAAATGTAAACATTTTTAATAGATAGATGGATAGAGTAATATTCTGAGGGATACAAGCGGAAGCGTGACTACATGTGTGTGAATCTAATGATTTAATTATAATTAGTTTCAATTTAAAATAATCTATATGTTCGAATAATTTAATTAATTCTTATTATTATAATTTATATTACGTACAAAGGTTAGGTTTAATTATAATTATTTTATTCCAATCTAGGGTTTATAATTTAAATTATACTATATAAAAGAGTTAATTGACTGGGTTTATTTAATCAAATCTCCAAGATACCGAAAATTGATCTTTATTTTCTGGGTTATTAGATCTTACAGAAAAGCCTTTTCTTCTCTCACCCTATTTACTTTATGGCCTATTCCTACTAAATATGGGCCATATAATAATTAATTAAATTGGGCCTATACCATAAATCATCTTATATTCTGGGCCCATATAATTAGAGTAATCCAAGCAACCTTCCTATATCCTTTTTCTATGCACATTTCAAATCTAACCACAATTGTTTAGAAATATTTATTAAAAATCACCAGCTGGAATGATTAAATTTCTTTGAGTTCACGAATACGTAATTTACATTTTAGTCCTTCACGTATGCACTCAACTCTGCCTTACGGAACCAACATTATTGAATTGTTCTCCTATATGACCTACCCATATTAAATTGATTGATTGGAATCAATATAATTAATTACGTCGCGAAACATACACACACTTCTGGAACAAAATCTTTTCAAAAATAGAGATGCAGATTAGTGCAAAACTATTACCTAATTAGTGTAGAAAGGTTCATGCATGTGGTGATGATCATGTTCATGTTTCATTGCCCAATTTGAGCTGTAATTTGTCTTAATCGAGTGATGGCAATAGCATTAAGCTAAATTAGCTTATTTGATTAAAATAAGTAGTTTGGTTGACCCAATTGAATTTATGGACATGCATGCAGTTTAGTACTTGCGTTGTCGGCGTCACTTAGTTGGGATGTCACCTTTTGTTATTTTCATGTCTCACTTTTACTAAACGCAGACTGATTTTGATGCTTTGTTGTGTTGATTGTATTCAAAAGGATTTCATCAAATATAACTTAGTTTATACATATAATTGGTGATTTATTAAGTATTATTATTTCTCCAAATTTGATTGGCCAGGTATAAGTCCAAATACTCTTCAAAACCTGAAGACAGTGAGATCAGATAACATGATTTTCTTATTCACAGGAATTATGATGTTATACTACAGTGATAAATTCAAAAATAATTGCGTAGATAATTTTTGTCTTTTACATGTCCAAAATAACTATATCTTAATACAATAAATATTGGGTTAGGATCCTCCTTGGCTATATAAATTTAATATAATTTAATTTAAAAATTAATGCTGATGTATTTCTTTAGGACAAGACTTTTTGTAAGGAATAAGATCACCATGTCCTGGAATTTCACAATTCAATAGATTAGGACGTAATTGCGCATACATTATCATGTTTCTCTTTTATCTTTCGTATCATATTATAAGATGTTTTTCAGCTTAAACACGTAGATTTATGAAACCAATAATTGTGGCCTAGATAATCTACTTATTAATAAATATTCCCTTCCTCCAGTTAATAACAATTCAATTTATATCTATTACACAAAACTCAAAAAACATGTCATGTGATACTTTTCCCAATAAGAAAATAAGTCATTATTAATGAACGTTTCAAAATGAAAAATGGATCGTTATTAGCGTAAGGGAGGGCGTATAAATTTATATATCATATCAGTTAAAACAATGTTAGGAATCGCTCAAAATCTTAATGATTAACCAAAAAACATCCGTATAATAAAAAAACAAAAACATCACATAATATATAAATGGAGATATATGACTAAATATCACATATCCTGTAATTACGTTTTTTTTCCTTTTCCATACGTGTATATTAATAATATTATATATTTTTTAAATTATATATTCACATCAAATTTATTATTTATATGAAAAAAAAGAAAAAAAAAAGAAAAAAAAGAAGAAGATCAATCACGTGATGGTGGGGTGCCGCCTTAGGGTAGCCACAACAGTTGAGTTTATCACTTCTTAAAAATAGAAACTATCACTTCTTAAAAATAGAAACTAGCATTGTGGATGAATAAAACCAGTTTCCAAAAATAAACTAGAAACTAAGTTTCAAAATGAAAGCTGCCTTTTTTTTTTTATATTTATGCGCGCGACATATAAGAGAGTGAACTGCACTTCCTCTCTAATTGGTGTTTGTATGACGCATGTTAAACAACTACTTTTTCTAATTATTGTGATTCCCCTTTTTCTTTTTACTTTTCAATTTCTCTTCCTTCTATTTATTTCTTTAATAATTTATTTACTAAAATTTTATTTTACATGTGGCCCCCACCACCACAACACAACGGTCACTTTTCTCATTTAATCCATTTTTTTTTCTTTTTTCTTTATTATATATATTTTTTACATATATATATATATATTTTAAAATATAAAAAACAATGCATAAAATTAAATTATAGCCGTTAGATTTTCAAACGGCTATATTTTATAAAATTCTATATATACTCTTTTAATTCTTCATTTCTACACATCTCACATCTCTATCTTTTTTTTCTTTCCTCTTTTTATTTTGATAATTGAAATGGCTGATTCAAGCTCTCAAGCTTCAGACTCTAGTGCTTCTGAAACCCAAAATTTTCAATGTTCTTATCAATTTTCTCAACCCCATCAAATGTCTCACCCTGAACAACAAATTTCAATCACACCTCAAATGTTGGAGATGATGACTCAACAATTGGCGTTCAACTCTCCTCGTGGCTATAATTTTCCTCAACAATTTGTATTCGCCTCTCCTGGTGGATACAATTTTTCTCAGAGAGTACCATTCAACTCTCCTGGAGGATATAATTATGCTCAACAAGTGCCATTTAACTCTCCCGGTGGTTCCAATTTTGCTCAACAAGTGTCATTTAACTCACCCGACAGTTCCAATTTTTCTCAACAATTGCCATTCAACACTTCCGGCAGTCTCAATTTTGCTCAACAAGTGTCATTCAATAATCCGGGTTCTAATTTTACTCCGCAAATGCCATTCAACAATCGCTCAAATGCAGGTTTTTCTCCGCATTGTTCATAAATTCCAGTTGTTGTTGATGATGATGATGTTGCTGCCCAGAAAGTTGCTAAATTCACTGCATCGTCAAAAGAAACAAAAGTTGCTTGGACGCACGATGATGACATTCTTCTGGTAAAATCTTGGTACAATACGAGCATCGATTCTATTATTGGCAATCAACAAAAGAGAAAAGATTTTTGGGAGAATATTGCTACGTTCTATAATGATAATCGGGAAGAGGGCGCTGCTCATCGAAGTCACTCGCAGGTAAAAAATCATTACAATAGAATTAATCCAGACATTAACAAGTGGGCAGGTATTTATAATAATTTCTCGAGCAATCGAGAGAGCGGCCAATGTGATGATGATGTACTAGAGGCAGCAAAGAAAGCATGGAGAAATGATGATCCAAAGCGCAAGGATTTCAAGTACTTGCACGTATGGAAGATCATCCAAACTTGTGAAAAATGGGCTACTCAACAAATGCCACAGAATCCAAGAAAAAAATCCAAGAATTCTGAAATAGATAGTCCATCTTCTGCTGATACCCAACCTCGTGAACGACCGATGTGACAACAGAGAGCTAAACGACTAGCTAAGCAAAAGGCTAAAATGGCATCTCCAACAACCAACGAGAAGTGGAAGCAGTTGCAAGAGACAATCGATAGATCACTAAGCATTCAAGAGGAACAACTCAAGATGCAACATATTCAATTTTGCACTCGAGATACTAGTGGCATGTCGGAGGCAGACCTAATCACTCATAACATGATCGTAGCTGAAATCAAGGCTAAATATGGGTGGTCCTAATTAGTAATTATGTAGACGTATGTTATTTGTCTTGTATTTTTAGTTGAGTTTGTTTAATTATCAATTTGAAATATAATGTATTTGTAATTTCAGTTATTATGTAATTTTAATTTTAATTATAATGTATTTGTAGTTTGTATGATTATCAATTTTAATCTGAAATATAATAAATCAATTTATTTTTCAAACAATTTCAAACTATATTTTTAAAATTTAATAAAACTTGCCAAAATAATATAAACGGAACTAAAAATTAATGTGATATATTACAACCATCAACCTAACTATTGTTCAAATCATCACCTACCACACCTACTAACCTCAACTAACAACTATCATTCAAATCATCACCTACCACAACTACCCTTCAACGTGAAACTACCATTCAACTCATCACCCACTAGGGGTGAGCATTCGGATTTCGGTTCGGATTTTTGCCCAATCCGAACCAATCCGAAAATCCGAATTTAGTGTAAAATTGAATCCGATCCGAATCCGAAAATCCAAAATTTTATAAAAAAATCCGATCCAATCCTAAAAATTCGAAATTTGTCAAAAAAACTGAAACCCTCCAAAAATCAAAAAATCCGAAAATCCAAAAATCCAAAAATCCAAAAATCTAATTGTTTCATTACAATAAACAACATAATACTAATATCATGTGAAGAAACAGAATTTGCAAAATAAAATGTCAGTATACTTTCGTTTTCTGCGAATAAAAATCTCTACTTGATAAAAATTCGTTGTGCAAAATGCAGATATTTTAGTAAGAGTAAAATGGTGGGTATCCTTCTCTCTGTCACGAAACTTAAGATTGTGGCTTCTTCCCCCACACCAAATGACCCTCCTTCTTCTTCGTCTTCTCTCTCTCAACAGCCTGATAATATCAAGATGAAGCCTAAGAATAAAGTCCCAAAAACAGATTACAAGAAGCAGTTGCAGCAGAAGCAGCAACCATCCATTTTAGAAATCTCTACTTGATAAACAGGGGATATCTTCGTGTGGAATGGTAAGGAAGAAAGAGTGGCTATGGTTTGGGACGAAGTTGTTAAGCGTTGAATTCGATTAATGGAAACTGAGAGGGAGGGGAGAGTGGAGAGAAGAGACACTGCAATATCAATATGGAGAGAGGACGGCTTCAGGTTTGGGTTGAGTGTGCGGAGAGAAAATATGACAATTAGGGTTCAGCGATAGGGTAAGAATATATATATATATATATATATATATATATGAATATATTTCGGATTTCGGATTAGTTCGGATTTAAATTTATCCGATCCGATCCGATCCAAAAAACCGAAATTATCAAAAAAATCGATCCGTAGATCCGAAAAATCCGAACCAAATTAGAAATTTCAGTTTGGTTCGGTTCGGATATTCGGATTTCGGGTATTTTGCTCACCCCTATCACCCACCACAACTCAATTTTTCTATATATACAAGATTTTGATTCAACATTCTCACTCACAACAATCTCTTTCACATCTACTACATTCCTCATTCAATCACTACACCAAAAAATATCTGATATTCCTAATGATCACGACATTAATGAAATGTGGAAACATTTTATCCATACTACAAACACAAATCCGATTATACGAGAGATGGTTGAACTGCTTGATGAAGAAGAGAGTTCGGCTCAACTACCACAGAGGAGAAGTGGTCCCAGAAAATATAGGGAACGGGAGCGTGAAAATGGCCATGATCGTCTCGTTCATGATTACTTCTGTGATGATCCCGTCTATGATGGAGATCTATTTCGTCGTCGATTTCGAATGCGGAGAGAGTTATTTCTCAAGATCGTTGATGCAATGAGCAACTAATCACCCTATTTCACATTGAGGCGAGATGCTACTGGAAGGAATGGTTTATCACCACTCCAAAAGTGCACTGCAGCTATCTGTCAATTAGCATATGCTGCACCTGGTGATTCACTTGATTAATACACGCGGATGGGTGAGACTACTGCTTTGGGATGTCTACATGAATTTTGCAGGTGTATGATTAATGTCTATGGTGCTCAATATTTGAGAAGCCAAATGAAGCAGACACTCAACAACTACTACAAATGCACGAAGAAAGACATGATTTTCCTGGAATGTTAGGAAGCCTTGATTGTATGGATTGGGAGTGGAGAAATTGTCATGTCGCTTTCAAAGGGTACCATACACGAGGCGATCAAGGAGTTCCTACAATAATTCTTGAAGCGGTGGCATCATCGGATTTGTGGATATGGTATTCTTTCTTTGGTGTCGCCGGAGCAAGCAATGATATCAATGTTCTTCACGGGTCTCCATTATTTAATCAATTCCTTCAAGGAAATGCACCCTTAGTTCAATTCACGGTGAATGGTCAAACATATAACCAAGGATATTATTTGACAGATGAAATCTATCCTACTTGGGCTTCATTCGTCAAGAGTTATCTGACGCCAGTTGATCCAATGAGAAAATACTTTGCGCAAAGACAAGAAGCTGCAAGAAAAGACATCGAGCGAGCATTCGGAGTGCTACAATCTCATTGGGCAGTAGTTCGAAATCCGGATCGATCTTATTTCAAGGACGACATTCGAAATATAATACTTGCTTGTATTATTTTGCACAACATGATCATTGAGGAGTAAAGATTTCAACAAAATTGTTTTACCAACCTACCTGGAACACCACGCCCATCCCAAAGCAATTGGTTAATGTGATTTTCTGTACTTCCCCTGCAATTGATCAATTACTAGATTCTTTCGTCCGACTTGATTCTCAACAACCCACCTGCATGCATGCAACATGATACTTAATTGTCAAATTAAGCACCCAAATCTTGAATAAAGCATAGAAATCCACTCACTTAATACCAGACCCGGCTCAATCAAAGTCAAGGCCCCGTGCTAATTCTAAAATTAGGTCTATAAATTTTATTAAAATATAATTTAAAAATAATAATATATTACGACAATGTCTTACGAAATATAAAATCAAATATGCAAATAGTTGTGAAATTGGTACAAAACTAGATGTAGAGGATTGGAAAATGTTCTAAACAAAATTGTTTCAAATGTTCTAATACAAAAAATAAATATTTTTGATTCCAAAAAAGTTTCTAGCTTTACCACAACTAATATAAAAAACTCTAGGATTGATATCTAATAGTTCTTTTTGCACCCTTGATTTTTTCCTTTCAGAATATAAAAAACTCTAGAATTTATATCTAATAATTTTTTTTGCACCCTTGATTTAGAAATCCACATGACGGTCCAGATAAAAATGAAAAAGAACCAGCAGCAGTAACCACTGGTGCGGGTGGTGGAGGAGGATGCTGCAGTGGTGCGGGTGGTGGAAGAGGAGGAGGATGCTGCACAGAGAAGTCTGCGATATCAGAAGCTTTGGGTTTCCCTAATATGAGCTCTGCGAGGCGCTCGACTACCGCCTCTAACTTCTTCATCATCGCCATGTCCGTCTCTTCCATTTTTCGTGCGCGAGGGTGATTCAGCTATGCTATGGAGTTTATATGCATGGCTTGACAAATATACTGCTGTAAATTAATGCGAGTATAGTGGACTAAGTGGAGACCTGAGTGCAGGCACACGTGATCCATCGCCTGTTAAGAGTATAGTAACTGTCGACATTTGATCAAAATTCAGACTACTAAATATTTTAGGTCAAACTATATCTAGAGCTGTCAAATTTGTCGGGGCTGGCTGGCCCGGCCCAGCTCAACAGGCCAACGTTTCATTTTGGGCCGGGCCAGCCCAAAATTTGATGGGCCAGTAAACTCTTAGCCCAACCCAACCCTTTACAGGCCACCGGGCCAAAAAGGCCTATATAATATTTTATTTTTAAATTAATAATTTTGGTGTCCAAATAAATTATTTAGAGTAATGAAACGACATCTACAAGGCTACAATATTAGTGATATTTGATTTATTAATAGTTATAAAATTAAATATTATTTAAAAATTATTATTATCAAAATAAAATAAAGATGGAGAGTAATAAAAAAAACACATGCTATTATTTTTCTAAAACAAAAGTTACAAAAAAATAGCCTAACATTTAGTTAACCCTAAAATTAATTTTCTAAATAAATAAAATATATATACTTAATTACCGGAGGCTTAATTGACCAATATATATACTTAATTACCGGAGGCTTAATTATATACTTAATTACCGGAGGCTTAATTGACCCGTTTGGCCCGTCGGGCCATCTGGCCGAGTAATTTAGGTCCTGGATTTTTTGGACCATCAAATTTTGAGCCCAACTCAGCCCTAAATGAGGGTAGGCCGGGCCATTTCGGGCCGATTTTGATAGCTCTAGCTATATCACCTGCTCAATAAAAAGTCAAATCAAACATTATATAAATCTAAATTATTACTTTATACTAGTACACCCACCCGTGCGATGCACGGAGATCAACATTTTATTAAATTAATATTTTTTATTAATAACAAAAATGAAACCTATTATTTTGTATAGCATCATCGCACGGAAATTGGATATGTAATAGTTTTCGAATTTTTAAAAACTTGTCTAAACATATACTTGGAATGTTCTAATTTTATCATTTAATATATAAACACACAATGAGATTCATGTTTTCCATAAGCATGATCACCTTTTCTTAATAATGACACTCTTTTTGGAATCAAAAATATATTGGAGTTTCTTGTGACTGCAGTTCGATTAATCATATGCTATTACCACAAACTAAAAACTCATTAGACATTGTACTTTTTGGTAAAAATAAAGAAAGAGAACTTTAATAAAAGAAACATATAAATATTACAGAAATATTTATAAAAGATAGAGTTAGTTTAGTAATAAAAAAAAAAATATATGTACCCCACATGACTCCTACTGGCCAGGCTGAGAGAGACTTGTTAGGGAACAGGTGGGAACCCATGCACCTATGTATACATTAATTTGTAACGTTTTCCTCGTGGCCAAATTAACAATATTAATTAAAAACAATTATATTATTTATTCATTTTTGAGTTAGTAATTTGGGGGATATAAAGGCATTAATTATAATTAGTATCAATTTAAAATATGATATATTTTTAAATAATTTAACATTTTTATTCCTATTATTATACTTTATAATACGTACAAAATTTAAGTTTAATTATAATTAATTTATTCGGATTTAGGGTTTCTCAACCCGAACCGACCCGTTTGCTCATCCATCCCTACTCCTCAGTACCTCATCTCATTTTTAATACAAAATTTTATTTTGTAGTCATTTAATTACAATATATGCATTTAAAAAAATAAATAAATAAATTATAGATAGAAGAGTTTATTGACTGGGTTTATTTAATCAAAATCTCCAACATACCAAATATGGGCTAATCCTACTAAATATGGGCCATATTTTAACTAATTTAATTGGGCCTATATCATAAATCATCTTATATTATGGGCCCATATTATTAGAGTAATCCAAGCAACCTTCCTTTATCCTTTTTATATGCACATTCCAAATATAACCACACTTGTTTATAAATATTTCAAATTTATTAAAAATCCAACAGCTGGAATTATTAAATTTCTTTGACATCACGAATACGTAATTTACATTTTAGTCCTTCACGTATGCACCCAACTCTTCCTTATTAAATTGATTGAATTGGAATAAAAATAATTAATTAATTATGTCGCGAAACATATACACACTTCTGGAACAAAATCTTTCCAAAAATAGAAGTGCCGATTAGTGCAGAAAGGTTCATGCATGTGGTGATGCTAAATAGCACTTAGCTAAATTAATTAGCTTATTTGATTAAAATAAGTAGTTTGGTACTTGCGTCACTTAGTTGGGATGTCACCTTTTGTTTTTTTCATGTCACTTTTGCTAAATGCAGACTGATTTTGATGCTTTGTTGTCTTAATTATATTCAAAAGGATTTCATCAATTATAGCTTAGTTTATATATATATATATATATATAATTGGTGATTTAATTTATTAAGTATTGTTATTTCTCCAACTTTGATTGGCCAGGAGCCAGATATAAGTTCAAATACTCTTGAAATTATACCTGAAGACAGTGAGATCTAGATGACATTTATTCAATTTTCTTCTTCACAGGAATTATGATGTTAGACTACATGCACATGCAGTGATAAATTCTAGTACTATTTGGTGTTTCAATATTATTAACTTGTTTTTAAAAGAAACAACAAAAAATAATTTCTTAATAATTGTGTGGATCTTTTTTTGTCTTTTACATGTTTGTTTTTTAAAATTATTTTACATGTCCAAAATAATTATATCCAGAAAATGGGATGGAGTATTATAGTAATAAATATGCTGATATACTTCTTTAGGACAAGACATTTTGTAATAGGTATATTTTATTTTTCTTAATAAGGAATAAGATCACATATGTCGTGCATATTCTTCTATACACAAGATTAATGTAAATGGGAAACTATATACATTTGCAGAAACAATAATTGAAGTATAAGTTTGATTGGAATTTCAATAGATTCGTACGTAATTGCGCATACATTATCCTTTTTCTTTTATCTTTGGTATCATATTATAAGATGTGTTATCTAATTTAATTACTCTCTCCTTTTCAATAAGGACGACACAAATTTTTGAGCACAATTATTAAAAATAGTGTATAAAGTAGTATACGAGTAATAAAAGTGGTATGATCCACATCTTTTTGAAGAGATAACTTTTATTATTTTTGGAATGTATAATTTTTAACCAGACGTATAAGAATTGCCGGAACTGAAAGTCTTAAACCAAAGCAAAACCAACAATTAGGAATCGTAATTATAATCAATATACGAGACGGTTCCATACCAATTTAAATTTTACAAAACATAAAACTTCCAATTTAAAAATTGTGATTTTGAAATAAATTGAACCACAACCACCTCAAATTATATGATATGAAAAGTGAAAATCTACCACAAGCTATGTGCTGAAAAAAGAGAAAAGAATAATAATTAAAATCAACACGAGAGAGGTGGAGGTCACATTTACATGGGCCCCACCAAAAATTTATGCACCTGTATTAGGGTTCCCTTTGCCCCAAGGCACTTCTCTTATTCAATCAATCATTGCCTTCTCTTCCTCTTTTCTTTAATTTGGCATGCTTGCTTTAAAATTTAACAAGCTTCACTACGTACTTTCATATTCTACTCATTTCGTCCCACAAAAAGTGATCGCGTCAAGCATCGCACCCTTAAATCTTTATTTTGGTAGATTGGATGCTGCATGCATCATCAATAAAAACATCATGTTACACTTAGTGTTTTAGAATTATCTTAATATAATGACGATTTGATTTGGCAAAAATTTATGATTTATTTAATATGATGATATTTTATATTTTTTGAGGTTGGATGTGGAGTGGGTCGGATGGGTTTGGAAAAAGAAAAAAAAAAGCCTCTCAGAGCATAAGATTAGTACTATATTATATCTTTAGGGTTTATCTAAAAATAATAATTTTGGATTTATAGAAGTTGGGATCATGTATAGTACAATCACGTGTCGATTAAATTTGAGGATGATTCGAACCAAGACCTTTGGTTTCTAATGGATTATCGTCATATATTAATATGCAACATATATTTATAAATCTATCCATCATAAATGGATGTAGATTTTTGATTTTCGTTCACAAGTGGCTATAATCCGTGTGCATAATAAAATACGTTACATATATAATTTTGTAATATATGACTAATCCACTAATCATTTATATATTTTTTCAGTTACAATCAATTGATAATATAAAAAATATAGTTCCCGAATAAAAAAAAATCATAATGATGATAGTAATTTTTAGCATAATGAAACTCCATTATCATTGTTTGAGTATTGAGTTGATGTTATATATGTGCTTTAGACATTAATTAATTATATTATTTTTATTAGTTTATATATGTGAAACACGGATTAATTGTTTTGTATAATGTTTTTTTCTCTTAAGTAACGCAAACTTAATTAATCTCAATCTCAAATATTTAATTATTTTGGCGATACACGCAACACAAACTACTCAATGACATACTCAAAATACACAACAAAACTCTGTTTATACTTAATACAAGTTAATCTTTATAATAAATAAAATTATATTCATATAAAATTTTCAAAGAAATAAATAGGTAGAAGAAGAATATTTTCTACATAATCCACAAACATATAAATTTATATACCCCATAACATAATACATAAATATATACATATACAAAGGGCCCCTGGGGAATTATTTAATCTGTTACTTAAGCTATATATATATATATACTCCTACTTATATAATTTGGGAGTCGGGCTGTCTCCAAAACCGGGCCGGAAGCCCGTTATGAGGAACCGGGAACGGGCTATATTCGACCATATCTTGTGGGCCCACCACTTCCCACCTGCAGTGACCACAACATGAACATTAATCACGTCACTTTTAATTTAGTCGCAATTTCTCTTAATTGATTATTTAATTTAGACAAGGAAATATTCATTTTTGCTGATGCCATATATTCGTCTATTAGTTTCATATTACAAAAATCCGAATACTCCAGAAAGTGATTTTTTTTTTTTTAAAAGTGAATTTGGAGAAAATGACTTAATTAAAACAAATAAGTATTTTATAGTACCATACCTGAATTTGTTGACTAAATGATGAATTAAAACCAAAATTTGAAGCTTAGCCAGCTCATTTCCTGGGCAGGAGTGGGCCCCGGTGCCAAATGGCAGAAATGTATTGGGTTTTGGAGCTACCTGCATAACACGTCCACCACAAGAAAATTTAATTAATAAAACACCACCTCAAATAATAAAAACAATATAAAATAAATAATTGTATGAAATACAATTTTGAATTAAAAATAAATAAATTGCACACCTCAAATCTAGAAGGGTCAAAATTCTGTGGTTCATTGAAGAATTCATGATTGTGATGAATATTTCTGAATAATGGCATAACCTTCCATCCTTTTGGAATAAGATAACCTGCCCAAGAAAAAAAGATATTATTATTATTCTTCAGAAAAAAACCCAATAACATAAACCCCACAAAAAATAACTATACAAGCAAAAGAAAGAAAGAAAAAAAGAAATTAATTATCCAAGAATGATACCATTGTATACTACATCAACCACAGCCTCTCTGAAAGTGAAAGAAACAATGCTTGCCATCCTCAAGCTCTCTAGTATTACCTGCCATAATATAGTACATATGCATTTTAGCTCAAACCATGAAGGAAAAATTCAATCTTTGTCAAATCAATCAAATACTATGCTCCATTTTTGCATGGGCTCATGTAAAATATTATAAATAATTAATATTTCCATATACATATATATATACCTTATAAGTAAGTGGCATGCTTCGGGTTTGAGTCCACGTCAGCCCCTTGTTTCCCTTTTCGTTTGACAGATAGATTGCGGTCTGTTCAGCCTGTGGTAGATTGCCAAATGAGACAAAATTAATTAATAATTAAAGGTCCAAGAACATACTAGAAGATGCTAGCTGGATGATCAAATTAAGTGATATAGTACCTTAACATCTTGTAATAGTTTGGGGTGATCGTGAAGGTATTTGATGATCCACGTTAATGCACTAGCAGTGGTGTCTTGAGCAGCAAAGAGTACTCCTATGATGTTGTCGGAGATTTGGTCGTCGCTCAACGTCTCCCCTTTTTCGTTCTTGAAGTTGAGAAGATGTGATAATAAATCATCATTTTCTAATGATTTTGCCTCCTTTCTTTCGCTTATTATTTGCTCGAGTATTTGGCTCAGCCTCTTTCTTGCCTTTGATCATGAGAGATCGAGAGAGATAGGGTTAGTTTGTGTTGCAAGTTGTTGTGTTGACTTGTTTTGTTTCCTTATATAATAACATACCATTAAAGCCTTGTGATAGGGTGTTCCTGGTAAGTTTGTGGGGAAAGAGTTGTAGCCTTTATCCACTATGCAGTAATTCTTCTTCAACTCGTCTTTATGCTCTCTTCTCAACTCTCCAAAGATGGATAAAATCCCCACCTCAAAGGCGAACTGCAAAGACCACACCAGTTATAAATGAGTACTGCATGAAGAAGCCATGTAATAATTAAAGTAGTAGGAGAAGATGAAGAACCTTCTTCATATGTTGGAAGGTGTTGATGGGAAGGGCAGAATTGGACCAAGAATCAAGAGTGGAGGCAGCTAAGGATTCAATGGAAGGAATGAAAGTCTTGATAGATTGAGGAGAGAAAGAGGAGAGAACAAGCTTCCTAATTTGAGAATGGTAAAGGCCTTGATGGAAAAAGAGGGCAGAAGGGCCGACCATCTTCTCCTTGCTCTTAGGGTAAGTAGGTTTGAACAAATTGGCATTCGTCACCAGCACAAATCGAGCCGCCTCCGGGCTACTCAGCATCACGCATGGACACCCTAATATGTGAGTTTTGAATATCTCCCCATACCTATCATCAAGATCATAATTAGAGGGATTGAAGAAGGAGAAGAAGAAGACGACGAGGAGAGAAAGAGAGAAGGAGAAAACAAACCTCTTTTGCTTGTCGGAGAAGAACAAGTTGGGATCTTTGTAGTAGAGATGAAGTGTCTCTCCGAGGTAAGGCCAACCCATTGAGCCAGGAGGGAGTTTTGGTAATAATTTATGCTTTCTTGTCTGCTTTTTGGAGAAAATGTAATACAAGAGAGTAGATAGGAAGAGGAGGATGTAGATGATTGTTGGATTAGGATATTTGTCCATAAACATCAAGATCTAGCTACCTTATATATATGTGTGTGTGTGTGAAGTTGTTGATTAATTGAATATATAATTTATAGTTTAAGAGAATGGGATGGGAGTGTGGGTGTTTTTCTCTAGCTAGATGTAGTCTCTAATATTGCAAACTTAAGGAATAATGAATGAGTGAGAATTAGGGTGGTAATGGTTGGTTTATATAGGACAGAAGTGGATATGACTTATGATGGATGTCATAAGGTGGAGAGTTTTAATTACCCTTAAATTAGGGGATGGGATATTGGGATGTTTCTTCATCAATTTGTGGTAACAATACATTTATGTACTATCAAAATATTGGTTTATATGTCCACCACTTCTACCACACACCACATAGTTCCATGCGAATTAAAAATATCGACGCATTTCATTTTAGAGGCACATTAACAGTCCCACTTAATCAGAAGAGTAGTAATTAGGATTTTTTAATTAATTCTAATTAAATACTAATAACCCTAAATATGAGATAATAAATTTTAATAATTGTTACTAAACCCTAATTACATAATTTGTCATTACAGTTTAATTCAGCACTCATTGTGTATGATCAAGTACGAGTTTTTGTCTTAAGTTAAATAGGTAAAAAAATTCGAAGCTTAAATATTTCAATTTTCTCAATATTCCACTCTTTTATCTTTCTCATTTTCACTAACAATTATGTATATATATAATACAATTGGAGATATAATATAATACCTCCTTTTGCATCAAAATATGGAAAATTTAAAGGTAAAAATAAGTAGAAGAAAATATTTAAAATTTTGAATTGTGTTATTATTATTATTGTTTCAAATCTCATTTTATTTATATAACAAGCAAACACAATTAGTAATTAATTAATATTTCATTACTGAGTACTAAAATTGATCTTCAAATTAATATACACGCATACTAAAATAATTTCGAGAACAAAACTCGCTCGACTTTAAAAATGTTACTGCAAAAATATAGAATTCTCGCTCGACTTTAAAAATGTTACTGCAAAAATATAGAATTAATTGCAAAGGATGAGGATATTATAAAACGGAAAATTGGTCTTCTTGAATAATCTAGAGTAATAGTATAGCCTTCTATCGACTCTTTATTGAGCAGGTATTATAGTTTGACCTAAAATAGTAGTCTGCATTTTGATGACGGTTAATACACTTGCCTCATCCAACAAGTTGATTAATTCTCCCATGTGAAAATTAGTTGTCATGCATCTTTAATTTCCAGATATATTTTCTGAATTCACAAATTAATATTCTTAAGTCGTTAATTTATATAAAATTCATGATATCAAACATTTATTACTAATAAAAAAAAGTACTCCCTCCGTCCCGCTAAAAGTGACCATGTTTCTTTTTTGGGTCGTCCCACTAAAAGTGACCACTTTCCTAAAAAGGAAAAGTTTTTACCTTTAAACTACCTATCTCCTACTTTATTCACACACAACACTTTAGTTTCTTAATCTCCGTGCCGATCCCTTTGTGGCCGCTTTTAGCGGGACGGAGGGAGTATTAGTTATCAAATATTAAAATATTTTATCGGACTTAAAATACCATCCTCTCTGTCCTACTAAAATTTGACATGATTTGATAAAAAATACTCACATGAAAAATAACTATCCTCAGTACATTGAAATAATAAATGAATGATTTTGAATATATTTAATCACAAAAAAAATGTTTATTTTCTTTCTTTTACCACCCCAAATCCCCTAAATAAACCAAGTACTATATATCATTGTCGTAGATCTAGGTAGCAAGATTTTATTGAATTTTGTAGGTGACCAATCCATTTCTTGAAGCTGCTAGCAAATTTAAGAAGCAATTTTGTTCCTTTGAATCCGGAAATATTGCTATATGTACCAGTGCAAATATACAGCTGGAATTGAATGACTTTATACAAATTTCATTTATATATTAATTAATTAATTAATTCTGGAGTATATATTTCAACCACAGCTAGACAGTGTTTAGAGATTAGGTAGCTAGGGTTTTGAATTCAAATCCAAAATTCTTGAAATCAATATTTATATGCTATATATACAGAAATGGTGTAATACTTCAATTATATTAATTCACTCTAATTAATATTTTAATACATAGAATTTGTGACAAATAAGGTTCCCATGTACATACCCATTTATGAAATTTACATCCAATTGAGTGGATATTATTAATGATATTAAGCTATACCTCATTTATACATAATTATATGCATGACAGATAAAGACTTGTTAACTACTTGATAGAATAGAACAGTACTCTCCACTATAGTGATATTTCAAGAAACAAGTACTTCATCACTCTAATAACTTACACTTCCGTTTCAGTCCATCCTAATTACAAAAATCTGCATTATGTAAATTATCAGCTGCATTAAATTTCATATAACTATATTATATATACAATAATTTATGAGTTTTAATAAATTTATGCATTAATAAAATGAATTAAAATAACGAAATAAATAGAGAATGGGTAGAAAGGAAATATCCCTTTCGGTGGCATTAGCGCAATATTAAGTATAAATACGAATATAAAAAGGCCGGCGCGCCTGTAGGGATAATAGCGGGGAGCCAACACAGGCGATCGCAGCCATCGCTCTTCCACTTTGTAGATCCAACGGCCATAAATGAGCCTGCAGTTCATCTAATGGTTCCAAACAGTCGGTGGTGTACGGATGCGAAGTTTCGCGATTGCGGGTCCACCTTATTGTACTAGCGATTCAGCGTATGCGCCTTAGACACGTGTAGAGTGGGTTAGAAGGACTTATCATGTGTGGGCGAGAGCACTGTAGGGAGAATGCATTAGTTGCCTGATTTGGCAACATGTCGGCTTCTTTCGTTTGCGGAATTCCACTACATGACCATGAGTGACCAGTGGAGCTGGTAAAATAGCGGGCCCGGTCTGGGCGGGCTTTTCATAATTTTGAAGCTCGTCTACTCTCGCTCGAATATTTTCGGACTTTAAATTATGAGACCTAATTTAATTTTAAGTGGGCGGGCTTTTTTATAGATGGTTCCAAAATTTAATTTATTTAAAATAAAAAAGAAATTTCTTTAAAAATTTGACATTTATAATGTAAATAAAATATACAATTAATATATATATATGTTAATAAGATTCTGGATAAACAATAAAAAAAAAACATAAAATATAAACAACACTAAATCATAATTTAAATTATATAGCAATTCAAAAATAAACAATTAAAATTTTACAGGTCTTTTATTCATTATTTATCAAAGTCATACAAAATATAAATATTACATTGATAATTTAAATTAAATAATAGTCGCAAAAATAGTGTTTTATCATATACTATTGGGCGGGCTTTTTAGCCCGAAAATCCCAAAATTTTTAACCCAAAGCCCATCGGCCTCGAGGCAATTTTGGAGCGGGCTTTTTAGGCCCGTTTTTTGTTCAGACCTCTTTTTTTCAATTCCAAACTCCGAACTTTTGGACGAGTCTATGGGCTCGGACCAATTTTGCCTGCTCTAGTGATGAGTGGAAGAGTATTGTTAATCTTTACATGTCCAATTTTGTTTTTGTAATTATTTTTATTAATCGGAAATGTAATCTATATGTTATACTACTTTTTATTAGAAAAGCCAAAATCATTAAACCTAACCAACGATATATATACACAATGGCAGTACTTACTGGAAGCTAAAATGATCTTTAATTAAATTTGAAGTTCTTAAAAATACCAATTATATTTATATATATGGAATATCTAGAGCCACACATATATAATTTGGAGTAGTCAACATATACATATACATATAGTTCAGATGAAGTTATTTGATACGTGATATATCTAAAAGTACATATGATAATAACCAGTAACCATATAAAATCTCAACACATGGAATTGCATCCATATATACGAATTGAAGTGGGACAATTACTTTAGTATTATTGTAGCATGCATTTTGGAAGAGATGGATAATATTTTATAGGATTCTATTGGGATTGGATTAATAATGTGAACTTATAGTAACAAATTTCGTTACGACCGTTTAATTTCTCCAACTCAAATGATCATTGTTTTCATAAATTTTCATTTGATGAGGTGGATATGCATGTCTCATATTTGCATTGAAGAACATTAATATTACCTCTCGAGAAAAACGACAGATCACATTATCTTAAAATGAATTGACCAATAAACTGAAGCCACAATGTGAAATTCTATATGTATGCAATAATTATGAAGAAGCAAAGCAAGCATAAAAGTTGCTGCACGTTTCTCTGCTTGCATGTGTTGTTGTGCATAAAGAAGCATATATTTTTCTTATCTGCTTAAATAATTGGAACAAATTAAAACCACACGTGGTGTTATCAGCTATTAATTGGGATTTTCGTATTCTTTTTAAAAAGATTGATTACATTAATATTAAATTACATAACCGCGTCACAAAAGATTCGAATCGAAATTTTAAATTTGAGCATTAATTATATAAATAGAATGAAATGCTTTACCAAGTGGAGTATATTTACAAATCGATCCACCTTCATTTAATAAATGATATATATATATATATATATATAAATAATTTAACATTCAAGATTTATTTTTAGTTAACTCATACATAATCATTTTTATTTGATCTCTTCCCCATATATATATAATGGTTGAGACATTGAGTATGAGAGTTATAATCGTTGAGACATTGAGTATGAGAGTTTAATTTTGGATAAGTGTTACTTAATTATTTAATACTCGATTCCATTAGGAACTATTACATATATATAATACATATTTTAATATATTTGTTGATATTAATATTTGATTAACATAAAAAAAAAATCTTGATCAGCCAAAAATATATGTGAGTGAAGCACGTCCCACTCGTTTACTAAATAAGACCAGGACCCACATTATTTAATGTCATATACTTTTGTCATTAAAAATAGATGATTGACCCCTTAATCATTACTTTAGATCCATAATTGATCATTTTCCTTCAAATATAGGATTTTAATTTTTGCCATTCTTTGTAGGTATAAATTACATGATGATCATCAAGAAATAAGTTCACTCTTCAAAATTAAATGGCCGAGTCTACATGAGCATGATATAACTAAATGGGGATTTTGTTGTTAATTTCCACAAGATAATAAATAAATTAAAACCAAGTAAAAATATTAATTAATATGAAAAATATATGAGAATTATATATATGTGAAGGAGAAGGAGCCAAGGCAAAAAAGTAGAAAGCAACGCATGTGGCTGTGCGAAAACGTTTGATATCTGCGCACAAACCTCACTTTCAACTTCTTATTTTTCCAATATCTCAATTCTCAACACTTTTATTTACTATATATATGTGTTTAATTCTATTTATGTTTTTGTCTTAACACTTATTTCCAAACCCTCATAGCCTCAACTACCTTATATATATGCCAAGCACATCAATCATAATAATAATATATAATAATAATAATTATTATTATGAGTGTATATAAATATCTCAAAATTAATTCGTGAATAGTTAGATATATAGACACTTGAAGTTAGTAAGCATGACATTATCCGATATATGTTATTGTACACAAAAAAAAAAGAAAAAAAGAGGACAATATGTGCATGTGTGAATTTATGTGGTTCGCATAGTGCTATGTGTTGACAAACTTGAAAAAAAATCTTAAATAAATGTTTTTAGATTGAAAAAAGAAGAAGAAAATAAACAAGCTTTTATAGATCTATTGTGTGCCCATCTTTATCCAATTTAGTTGCAAAAATCCAACAAACTAGTTTCTTAGAAATCAAAATCCAACAATGATATTTGGAAAAGAAATGACAAAAAAAAAGGACCAGTTTAGAATAAATCTGGAGTACTATAGAGTAGAGAGAATAACTATACTTCCTAATGGGCCCAAATTTATAATGGGCTTTGTATTGTAAATTGAATAATGTGGGTCACTAATTTTTATTTTTATTTTTATCAATTATGAGTATTTTTTTTGTACAAATATTATCCTTTGCTGTTAATCTTGATTGTTAAGCATAAATGTGCCAGTGTAGACAGTGTGATGACTTCTTTTACTCAAAAGAGAATAAAGAATCAAGAAAACAAACAAGTTGTGATAGAATTGAAGTCCCAACAACAAAAAACAACTAATCTCATGCAATTGTCAAATTCACAAACAAAATCCAATATGAATGAGTAAATCATGACACGAGTTATTTGACATATTGAGAAGAATATGATGATCAATCTTGATCAGTCTCTTCTCTATCTCTCAAAACAGCACCAAACTTCTCTACCAACAAGTCCACAACCAATGGCACTAAACTATCACAAGGCACACCCTTCTTGTAAACATCTCCCAAGTGTGAGTCACTCCCTATTCTCCCCCCAAGAAACACGTCGGCCCCTTCGACTATCTTCCCGTTCTCGTCCCTCGTCATGCACCCCATGAACCCGATATCCGCCACCTGCACTTGCCCGCAAGTGTTAGGGCACCCGGTCCAGTGCATCCTCACCGGCCTTGTCATGGCGACCAGCTTCTCCACCTCTTCCGCCACCTTAAGTGCACGCGCCTTCGTCTCTATAATAGCTTGTCCGCAGAACTGGCTTCCCGTGCAGGCCACGAGGCCTTTCATGAGGATCGGCGGCTGTGGGGAGAACTTGGTCTTGAGGAGTGGCTCCTTGAGTAGTGCCTCTACCTTCGAGTTGTGGATGTTAGGTATGATGATGTTCTGCTCCACCGTGAGCCGCAGCTCGCCCGAGCCATACATGTCAGCAATACGGGCCAGTTCATCCATGTCGTCTGCCTGGACGCGGCCCACGGGGATGTGGAGGCCCACAAAGCTGTAGTCTTGTTGCTTTTGAGGATTCACCCCAAAGTATTCCCTTCTCTCCCATTTGCTATCCACAAGCTCTTCACTAGATGCTCTCTCTAAACTCTGCTGTGGCATTCTTTTCACTACTTCTTCTCTGAATTTCTCTACTCCCTGCCATTACACAAGAACCATGAAAATGTTAGACCAATCTCATACAACATCACAATACATAGGAAACGAAAGAGGGGTACGACTCACAAGCTCATCGATCAACCACATCATTCGTGTCTTCTGCCTATTGCCTCTGAAGCCGAGGTCCCTAAAAGTTTCAAGAATGGCTCCGCAAACGGGGAGAATGTCATCACCGGGAACCCACGCGTTGAGAGGGATTGCCTCAGCACATCTCTTGGGGCTGAAGAACCCTCCCACAAGAAGATTGAACCCAAATCTCCCATCCTTGGTGGCTGGCATGTAGGCAAGATCATTTATGTGTGGATGCTCGTATAAATCATGTGATCCTATCACACACACATTCCACTTCCTCGGCCTGCAATGAGCAACAATGATTTCATCAAAACAAGTAGACACATTCTCCCTCCCTCTAAATAGAGACTGCAGCTCAAGACTCAACTACAATCACCATTCCCACTTTTCTTTTCTTCTGTTTTTCTACACACATTAAGGCATTGAGTAGACAACATGAGATGACTTACAAGTTGGTGAAAGAAGGGTTTCCTCTTGAATTGGCGGTGATGTATTGAGAGAGGAGGTTGTTGTAAGGCCTAGTATCAACTATCTCATGAGGATCAATCCCAGCAAGAGGGTTTCCCACTGGATTCCTCACGTTATCCATCCCACTCTGCAGGCTGGTTAATCCAACTTCTTCAAGCCCTCTCAAGATCTCAGGAACATCACCAAGAACTACTCCTCGGATTTGCCAGTTCTGCCTTGTTGTTACATCAGCACACCCTTCCTCCCCATACTTGCTAATCACACTTGCCAAATATCTTGTTTGAGCACTCGTTGTTACCCCATTTGGCAGCTTAAGCCTCATCATGAACCTACCATCTGTCATTATCACACAATCCCAACATCAGATCCTTCAATTTCTACTAGATTACTCTGTTTCCCATTTTGCAATATGTTTAGATAGTCTAAAATAAGCTTTTGGGAGGGAAAGAAAGTAAATTTGGGGTTTAGGAATTAGGCTTACAGTGATGTTTTCTCCTGTGGAAAAGGCCGAGCCATTTGAGCCTAATGTCAACGTCATCCTTGGTGAGCTTGGATTTGTCGAGATCTTCGATGGGGATTTTGGAGAGCTCCTCGATTCCGTTTTCCATGAAGAGTTTCATGGGCTCTTTCTCGATCTTGGCCTTCTCCTGAGGATTTATCCCTCCCCTGAACTTCTCCTTGAGCACGAAGAAGCCGTCTTTCTGTTCCACTCTGGGCTCCAGCCTGGCGGCGTCGATTTCCGGCTCCGACGACGGCGGAGCCACTGTCTGCGGAGAGGTGGAGTGGAGCCTGACATTGCTGAACATGTTGGTACCAGTAGTCGTGGGCAGTGATGGTGCGAGGAAGCTGAGATGAAGCGATGATGACATGGTGGGAAAGAAGCAAGAGAGGTTAGATTAAGCGGTGGTAGTGGTGGTGGAGGTGAAGGCATTATGTAGGGGTGGGGAAGAATTAAGGGGTGAAGAAGATGATCAACCTCTTGGACTCTTGAATACAGCTAAAGGCCATTTCTATATGCTTAGATGAATGAGATCATGACAGTCGGTGTGTTTTGACGAAACTGTCCTTGCTTAGCTGGTGGTAGTGAGGGTGATTTCGGGAATTAGGAGAATGTTGCGGTGGAGGAGATTGGGTGACTAGTGAGAGTTTTGGAAATATGTACTGTAGTAAAAAATAAGAGCCTTTAATTTGTCAAGACTCTTGGCACTATATATATTTGAGCTATCTATAATACTTAGTATTTCTCTTATATATTTATTCTCACATCATTCCCAAACCTAGTTTCTTGTCGGAACATAAATTATGACATCATTGTCTTCCTCTTTGAAACGATAACTGAAATATCTGATGCGAATATCCAATATGTGTACAAGAAATAAAAGCCGCATAAGATAGATAGAGGGGGAAGCAAATTTAAGTTAGGAGTCTTCCGTGTTAAGGTTGTGTAGTTATAATATTATCATTTGTTAGGTTGGGAGTAAAAAATTCTTCTTTTCCCTACAAGTATCCTTGTAACATTATTAATCATCAACTAGCTAGATAGATATTTGTAATAATATTAAGTAATTATATATTGATAAGTAGTCACAATTCTAATAAATTATTTCATAAGCATACGCTGGCAAACTCATGACATCATTATACAGAGATATATAATTCCAAATTAATTCACACCTATAAATAGAATAGGACTGACTTATCATTCATTGTTTGTGTTTAGTACAAATATACAACCTTCTTAGTCAACGAGGGAGGGTTCCAAACTTCCAATTTAGTAGCCTCTAATGAAATAATTAATGAATAGTGAAAGATATAAAAAGACAAGAGTTAGAGTTGTAATTGTAATGGCTTTACTACAAAGTGAAAGGTCAATAGGGTTAGTACAACTTAGAAGAGGGCACGCAACATCTTATTACATCGACTCGACTCGCCTCGCCTCATTTTATTTTATATTACAATACAATGATTAAATGACAAGTGCAGTTTTAGATTTTTAAGCAAGTTGCAATCTTTAATACTACATGTGAATGTGATGTGCTGTGGCGCCTCGGTTCCAAATCAATTCATTTAAGTTATATTAAATTAAAATTAGTTTTTCATTTAAATAATATATTACTATTATTTGCCCACATCTTAGATCTGTACGTTTTAAATATTGGTCAATCATTTCTTAAATCACGATACTTTTTTATTTTGTTAATGTCTGTGCAAATATTTTCTTATATAGAAATAAAGCGTACAAGTAACGTAGGCAAAACTTTAAATATAAAGTTAGCAAATAAGCTTGAACTTCTAATCTAAAGATTAATTTCAAAAAGTAATACTACATGTCAAGATATATCTTTGGACTTAGTTAAGTGGGAGGCTTAAGGCAACTGGCTCATGGTCAAGACGGCTCGAGCGTTTCCTTGCTATACAAATACAACCTCGAATTTGGCACACGGGTGGCTCTCTACGTGCTTCTTGAAATCCGAGTTCCCGTCGAATTTGAAGGCGTACAATGCTTGCCTTTCCGTGAGCCCGACCGGGTACATCTTGTGTACTTTTAGCTCGTTCCCGCCTCGTATGCTCTCTGGCCTCTCGTTTTTCCAGACAGGAATGTGTTTCTGCAATCTAAACTTTCGCAAAACAGCAGAGGATAAGGCTTCGAGGCTCATGTTATCCGACCTGTAATCCGGATAGGAGGCATCAGTATCAACGAGAGACGGGTATCCGTGACCGTGAGCATGAATTTACAATACCTTAGGAAAACGGATTCCGACTTAAACCTCCCTCTTTCCCTGACATATATGTGATATGTTGTCTTCGAGCCGCGGATACATTTGCAGGGACGATTTTGGAATTCTGGACGCTTTTCATCTTCTTCTTCGATCTTGGTTGCCAAGTAAATGCATAAACGACACGATGAGTGTACTGCAGACATATCAACGAGGGCCTTGAAAGAATCGGATGGCCCCTCAATTTTCCACCTAAACACGACGAAAAGGCCCTCAACATGTCAAAAGCTGTTCAGCTAGTTCAATAATTTGACAAGAAAATATGCTAAAGAAGAAGAAGAAATGAAGATGCAAAGTATAATCTTGTTTGATTTCACGTGCTTGCCTTGGCATTGAATTAACACATGTCATTATTAAAATATGTACCTCAATGATTCATTAAACGCAGTCTCGTTTTCGGCGAGGTATTTCATTCTCTCAGCCACAGAATCAACATCTTTGAGTTCCTTGATATGCAGCAATGAACCAGGACCGGGAGCGAAGTCTTGGATATTAGGAGCGCCAATCACCACGGGGATAGTGCCTATGGTGCATCATCAATGCCCTTTGTCAGGAAATAGCATCACGAAATTACACTGGTTCGAGAGCAGAAAACAATCCGATACAATCTTACATTCTAAAATACAAGGCTACACGTTGAAAAGGTCTCCAACTTACAGAGGGAACACATTGCACATGGAAGTGGTCGTTTAAAACTAACTTGCCTCAACAGGCTTTAGTCATATTGGCCTAAACCAAGCATATATCACCTTCTCGCAGATATGTCGATTCCAGCGAACGATGACGCTATATCATCAATCCGCTTAATTCTTAATAAATTAGTGTTCGCAATTAGTGAGGGTTGTTCTAGCTATGTACGGAATCCTTGATTAATAAACCAGTAGTACCAGAATAGGCATATTTACAAACATATATACCAATTTGGATTTAATGTGTTCTACCACAAAACAATAAGCAAGAAGAAATGTAATAATTTACCTGCAACAAGGGACTGGAAAAACTTTTCAGTAACGTAATCCTCCTCATTTGAGTTCTCGAAAGCCAAGCTAAACTTATAACGCCTTAATGCTTCCATTTTATCCACTGAAAAGATGAGAACAAAAGATGTTCACACAAACCCCTTTAGCCAGCTCCAAATAAGTTCAACTCTATATAAACAGAACTACAGTACACTAGCCATCCACGTATGTTGTTCCAGTTATTACTCTTCAAAGGAATTTCTTTTTTTGCAGCTTTTTAAATTGTTATGTGCTTGCCTAACAACTAAAACCTGTAAGCACAGGAAAGGTTTCTCAAGAAGGTGTGACTTAGTTATATATTGATCCAAGCAAAGATTATTGGTAAGAAGGAACTAATTTCTTATACAGACATACATAAAATTTACATAACTGTGCCTAATGGAATAGTATCCAGGGTTGAATTGAGGCATCACCTTTTCCATCACGATTTCGATGGCAACTTCCATAAGAATCAATTTTGATGTTTGCATTCTCAAGCCCGATCAGTGCTTCCAGTCGAAAGTTCCGAGCACCACAGTTAGAAATGAAAGCAGCAGCGATAGCACTTCCAGTTTTTGGTATTAACGGAGCCATTAGATCATACTCGGCCCATGAAAAATACCCGACAGGCACATCTGATGAAAGACTGGTTGTCATTACAATATCATATCCCTTACTGTAATATGAGAAACATACCAAAACCTAATTAGTCAGAGGAGTGCAAAGTACAAAGAGCAATCTGGTTGAAGCCATCCAGAAACCATAAAATGATGAAAATGAGAACTAAATGAACTACGATAACTAGTCTTCTTCTTCTTTGTCAATATCCAGAATAAATAACTAGATTTGTGCCAGCACATAAAGAAATTCAAATGTCTGAAAATCCATAGAAATGGCTTTAATAAGGAACATAATTGAATAACCACTTTTGTGCTTACCCACCGTCGTGCCATGGCAATACCATTCTCAGGATAATATGAGGCTGACTCCATTGACCTAAGAATAACTGCTGTGCCAGACGGTTGAGGAGTTCCAAAACCAGCATCTGCTGTCTTACCGGGTTGGTAACCAAACTTACATCCAACAGAACAAGTCCTAAACTCCTATACATCATAACGTTTTAAGTCAAAAACACGAATTGTTGCACTAGAACTATACAACCAATATAAAGCTTAAGAGACTAAACATCCCACAGCTGAAAATACTCGCCACATGAACGATCACTCAAGAAACACAATCAAAGAATTATACTTTGAATGGCTCATAGCTAATTCACATTCTTGTAATGCAATCTGGAAAAACTAGATTATGCTTATACTATATATTAATGAGCTTTACATACATGAAACCTTTCCCCTTACCAAAAACAGATCAATCCATTATCTCAGAACTTACTTGCGATTCAATTTGGATAATAACAATAAATAATGAGCACAAATATCACAAGAAACACAAATAAAATCCTTCATTATGCACACCTACAGATAAACTAGTCCTCGTTCTTTCCTTGCAATCAACGAATTACCTCTTGACCACCGTTCACCAAAATTGGGTCTTTGTCGAAATCCCTAGAATAAGGCACGAAGTCCTCCTTCTCCAACCATGCTTCGCAGCTGTCCACAAGCTCCGGTACCCGCCCGCGATCCGAGCCGGCAGAATCGAGCGTTGGGGGAGGCGACGAAGACGAGGACAAGGACGACGTCGTTATGGTGAAGTGGTGGAACGAGTGGGCCCACGAGTTGACCGTGTCAATGTTCTTGACCATATCGAGCCGGCCCAGAAACGCAATCTCTCCTATCACCACCAATCCCACCAGAAACGGTAGAAAATTCGACCATTTTCTCTTGTTTGAAGACGAGGACGCAGATGATGATGAATAAGACGTTGATGGGATGTCCGGATCGGGCAATGTCTCGGGCTTCGGATGCTGTCTGTAGTTAGCAGCAGCCATCAGCTCGAATCGTTCAGAAAAATCTTGGGACTACCAAAATGATCTTGAGATTTTAGTATCCGAACGTTAACTTGATTTTGATGAATAAAAAAATTTAGCTTTTCTTTCTGGGCTTTTCTTTATTTTCAGATTTTGTTTTTCAATTTTGGAGAATGATTCGATGTTGAAGGAAGCATGAAAGAGAGAGGGGAGACTTCTGTCCTTCATGCATTCCGTCCGTAGAAGAAGGGTTCCACTTCCAATTCCAAATGAAGTATAGAAAGCGTTCTTCTCTAAGTAGCCGCCATTAAAGCTTTGACTAACGAGGAGGGCCTTTATTCATTAATAAGCTTCTTTTATAAGTTTAGAAAATAACAATGCACCTACTATTCGTCTAATTAAATTGAAGCAAATTATGCAAAATCATCTCAATAAATAATGAAAAAATCGACAAGCTAGTCATTTTGTGCTGAAGTGTTATCTATAATACAGTACAGTGTCGATTAAATAAATACTATAACAAACATATTCGACACACCACAGTTATTTTAATTTTTAAAATATTTTATAAGTTGTTTAGAAATTTAATTAAGATGTTTTGTGATGGGAATTCTACTTTAAAAACCATGAGTATTATACTTTGTAAAGCGTTGACTAATCATAAATTTGCACAATATATTTACGGACGAAATAAAAGCACCAGTACACTACACAATAGCTTAAAAAAAGTTGACACTTTTCTATCTATACCTAACCTTTAGAGGCAATAATTCCCAGCTAAAATAAAAGTCATGATAAACAATCATCAGCTACTGAAGTGTGAAAAATAGCTTCAAAATATGTAGAAATGAGGTAAAAACATTCGATGATTTAAACCAACTTATGAGATGCCTTTCAAGAATAACTTCAATTACAAGGTGGATTGTTATGCATTAATATACAACCAAGATCCACAGAAAATCTAAGACAATAATCATTCCCAGAGTAAAAATATATTAGCAATATCACTTAAAAATTCAAATGTGTATCAAACTACAATATATATACATTTGGAGCTGCTTAAACACATAATCCAGCGCTAGCTCAAAAAATTGAAAGCAGGAGAACCATGTTCGACTGAGACATCTACGAACAAGTTACAACCCCAGTCACGTAATACCATAACAATAAGATGTAGAAAGCTATAGACAGGCAAAGGAGTTCCTGCACGCAACGCAAGGAGTTTGTGTTCATAGTACTAGTCTACTAGTTTTAAGGTATCAAAATTCCATAGGATTATATCCTCCTCTATCAGTTCATGTAGACACGACATTATGTGTTAACTTACTACAATTAGGTAATTGCTAGGGAGAACTTGAAATCTTCCGCTCATTGTAATCTTCATGGTCATCTTTCAGTAGCAAAGTTCGCAGGGGCTCTCGTGTGAAAATGAATTCCAAGATGGAGACGCAGCTCTCAAATCTTCAAGACAGATTCATAACGAGTAAGTTTTCCTAGATGTTTAGAGCTAGCTATTGGTGACTGAATAATCTGCTGGAGAGCATTCACTGGAAGGGACAACCTGAAAAGAATGGCCTCATGGATTAAGAATTAAATTAACAGTTTCTTGTTCATAAATAGACTTGCGAAACTAAATTCAACTCTACACATTACTTGATCATGATGTAACCCATCTCCTAAAGCTATCTTCAACCTTTTTGTTCCAGACTCGGAATTTAGTTCATCTGAAAAATTCTGACCCATCCCCTCTGTAGAAAAAACTTAGAATGTGAATATTTTGATGATATCGTAAAGAAAAAGGAGTACAAACAGATAAGGTGTCTTCCCAAGTAATACTTGCATATACACCCTTTCATCCACACACACAAACCCAAAGGATTAACTGAATGAAGGGTGAACGGTCAAGGAGCAAGCAAAGTGTGTATATGCAGAATTATCCTCTACCTCAAACATCTGAGCAACTCAAGCAAAGTATGCGGAAATTAATGAGGTGGAAGAACTTTAGTTTTGTAGGCCCAAGTGGACTCACAAATGATAAAACATGCCTTGTTGAATATAGAAATAGAAACATGCCTTGTTGAATATATGTTTTTCTATTATCATTCACTTGTCAGATGCAATAATGAATATCTTCATGCACAATATGAAAAATAAACAGCAGAAAATAGCTCACACATGACATAACATCCCTAACAACTCGTCAAGAAAATAAAGGCCGAGTTGTGACAATCATGGTTTCAGGTCACTCTAGTTAAGCCCAGAGTCCAGTGAGCGTGAATGTATCCCATGACCCTTTACCTTGTTTACATGTCCTAATAAGCTTCAGAGATGCAGGCATTTTTGCTGGTGATGGAAGACAGTACGCGCCCCTATGCAAGGAATAGCGTGTCCTTTTTCTCTCAAGAGAAGCATGGGAAGCAGCTGAAGTACTGCTGGGAGTAGGCTTGTCCCCTGCATGCTTAATCTTTTCCGAACATCCATCTATCTTCCTAGATATACTTATGTCTCCCAAATTGTGCCCTGAGCACTGTGGAAGCACGGGTTTTGATTGGTAGAGCTTTTCAACAAATGACATTTCCAAATGATATAGATATGAATTGTGTTTTTCGTTTGTCCATGTTATGCATTTATCCTACAGGAAAAGAGAAATTAAGACACAAATTAAAACATATGGATGAACTATAAAGAACATGGTTGTAACTATATCATTTACTAATCACATAAAAGCTTTTTAAAAACCAGTTGTGACCATATATCACTAGCTAATAATTGAAGCTTCCAAATACATATTTCATCAGAAAAAATATAAGAGATGGTAGATAGTACTATTTCATTGCCACCAATAGATTAATGTTTGGGAAACAATTTCAAGAAGTCCTAAGCTGCAACTTTTCTATTCTATGGGTGCTGCCAATACTTCAGGAACTGCTTTCCCTTTGTAAGAATGGAACACTTCTTGACACGGTTTATGTAGTCATTGGCACATAAGAGAAAGAGAAAGGGTATTGTCTTCAAATAGCAGATATAGGACAACATGCATTGTGTTGACGGCTATTAAATCATAAACATTGCAGTTCATTAGAATCACTAAGTAGCTAAAAGTATGGTAAGGAGTATGTCAACTAAGAAAGCTTTAGAATATGAAACTTGGCATGTGGGTGGATGCAAAAATATGACTACCATCTCTCTCCAACAAAAAATTGAGCTTATAAATTCAGGTCAATAAGAAAAAAGATAGGTTTCTAATTGACAGATGTAGTTTTGTACATGAAGGCCAACATAACTGGAAGAGTCAATCATACATTACCAGTTGATGTGATTGTTTTGTTACTTCAACCTATTAGTAGATAATAATATAACTTTGGTAGTATTGTATTTCTGGTTTTTGTCCAACTGGTCATTTCTCCAACAACATGACACATCATCCCTTTTCATAATGTCCAGTTAGTCTTGAAAATTTAAAGTTCTAACTACAAAAAATTGCAACTCATCCATAATTATAACCATGTTTGATGTAGAAGGCCACCTTGCTAACACTTCAGTAGAACTCAAAATTACAATACAAAAAATGCTCCTTGAATAGTAATGGATCTTAACACTTCCTTGTTTTGGTAATTCAATGCAACACATCAAGTTCTAAGAGAACCATTCATATGCACTGAATAATATACCACTAGTATATCATCTCAAGGCTTCCAGTTATTATTAGATTTCTAAAATCTTAACAATAATCAAAGAAAATCTCTGTTAACTCGGATATAAATGATCTGTCTAATATCAAAACAGTGAAATTTAGTTGCAGGTTCTTTAATTACAGGAAATTGGATGTGTTCCAAAAAAAAGGTGAACCACTGAAGAGCTTCTAACAGCAATATTTAAAATACATGGCCATATTCTCTAAGACTAACAGTCATGTCACTAACCTTAAGACAATTTCCTCCTTCACTTGTCGTACCAGACTAAAAACTAATAGCAAAAAAATCAGACAATTGATTGTTCCAGAGTTGATATTGATAGAACTCACATCGAGCTTCCCTCGCACAAATCTAGTGATATCAAAGAAGATTTGCAAATAACTACCTAACATGACCAACATTTCCAGGATAAACTTCCAAACTAACCAACTGAACACAGGATCTCCCGCAATTAGGCTCACAACCTACGGATCGTACATCCTTATAATCGAGAGAAACAGAGCGACCAGATTATCAAAAGAATAGTTACGAAAATCGAGATAAGAGAAAGAGTAATTACCAGCGTCACATTCCTGGAACCGCGGAAAGCATCCTTGCAATTCTCAGCAGTCAAAGACGATGCATCCAAGCTCGACCGAGTCAAGTGGTGATCGTAAACTGTATCACCCGCCAGCGGCGGCGGAGGCCGACGCTGAGTCTCCAATTCCAAATCTCCTTCCATAAGCAGCGTGGGAAAATGCAGATTGCAGTGATGGAAGAGAAAAAAACAGGGGCAGGAAGGAAGGGAAGAAGGGTGGAAAACCCTTAGCCTGGCAGCAAAATTTGGAAGAGAGAGGCAGGCGGTGAGAGAGAAAGGAAAGCTCCACATGGAAACGCTTTTCTACACGTGTCAACAGAAGCAGTTGAGTGCCACGTCGGACTAATGCTGATAAATATCTACAACACAACCCACTCAGATATTTTCATTCTTCAAATTATCTCTATTCTATTATTTTTAATTTTTTTTATAAACAGCAAGACTTTTGTAGTGTTTCAAATTGAAATTTTACTAGTAGTGTATGGAGATCATAAATAGATATACATTCTAAAAATATCGGATTTATCACGTCGCAACTTCAACAAATAAATAATTATAAATGCATGTAGATACTTAACAACTAAAATTACGTGATAGAATGGTGCACTGTTTTTTTCTATTATCGTTAATAAATACATATACTGACTTTCAGATCTACGATTTGATCATGTATTTGTTAAAAAGCACTTTGCCCATTAACTTCTTATATTTATTATTTTCTTTTAGGCTCTTTTTTTCGAGTGTCGCATTCGTTTTAATTTGTTATGATTAGAGCTGTCAAAACGGGTCTGACACGTCCCGCCCATTCAAGGTACTTTGAGTTCGGGTTGGGTTGGATTTTGAAAATAGAGGCCCAAAAAAATTGGGCTTAAAAAGTCCGTTCAAAAAACCCCACGAGTCTATGGAATTTTGAGCTTAAAAATCTCGTCCATTATAAATATTATTTAAATTTATTTTTTAATAAAAACATTATGAATTATAACATTAAATCATTAAAATTAAGATAGTTTCTTTACAATCTTTTTGTTTAAAGGTAAAAACAATTATTTTAATCATAAAAATTAAAAAATAAATAAATATATAATTATATTAAAATTATTAAAAATTAAAAAATATATTATAATAATCGAACGGGTAAAGCCGCCCGCCGAGTTGGACCTCAAATTTTTACGTCCGAAGAATTTCGGGCGAACATGGGCAGGCCTCATCTTTTCAAAAAGTCCGGCCCAACCTGGCTATTTTGACACGATATTTTTATTTATTGCATTTGTGTATAGAGGCCGGTGGCATGATATTTTACGAGAATTATAAGCCTGTAACTGTAGGGTGTAAATCAAAGCATCTAATAAATGGATTAGTATTTTGTAATAATACAAATTTATACTAAGGAGACCGTGGTAAAAGGGAAGGGATAAACGCGATTATTTATTGCAATATGTTTTGAACGGCGTAACGGTAGGCTGGCTTTACGATGACCACGCAAACATTGTATACAGTAAATCAATTGGAACAAAAAATATATTAAACATATAATATATCAAGTTATTTTCTTAAAATGTTCCTCAAGTAAAATTAAATAGTAAATTAGTGGTCGAAAGTGTAACTAATTATAACATGTAATAAAGTCTCTTGATTGGCTTTGTGGTCTCGGGTCTCACTCACACTATATAAAAGCAAAAGGATGATAAAAATCAATCAATCAATAATCTCAACGGGGATTTATGATTCTTTGATTATAATATGTTTCCTCTTTCAGATATGCTAAATAGCACCTCTTATTACAAAAGTAAATTACAATTTATTTCAGATTGCGCAATCTAGGGATGAATATATAGGAAATGAAAAATGAGTAACATTCGTTGAATTTGAACGGTCGAGAACCCAATTCTAACATAAAGATGATTAAAGCAATAATAATAGAAAAGGTAAAGGACAAGCATCAGCACATGAAATCCACCACGTTACGCGTAAATAACGTGAGTGTCATAACTCGTATGCAGACAATATATTTTAAAATTATATAAATTGATATAGCCTTATCTCCAAATTGGCAAACTAACTATTTTAGCTCCACTTCTTTGTCATCCACGATTCCTCCACATCATTATTGCGCATTTATCAGAATACATGGAGTTGTTTCTTGAACGCTTAAAATTTACTCAATAAGTAATAATGTAGCTATAATACAATTGCAATCAGATTAACTTAATCAGTTCTATATTCATGATTAGTAATCAAATTTTGAATTCAAAATTAAATTAATTAGCATAACGTATGAATTCAAAATTCGATTACGTCTAAAACATATTTCAGCCGATCATAACGGTAAAAGAAATTTCATAGTAACACAATTATATTAAAGCAAAATGTGATTTACAACAACCCCAATAATTAGGGCAAAAAAGGTCGATCATCTGTGATTTAATTAGTTAAATTGCAATTTTGCAACAAACAACCATCCAATCATTGGTTAGGCGGAGATTGGCGCACCGAACACGCTACCACTTGCGCCCAATGCCTCAATCGCGTTTTCACCATCCCCGGATCTTCAGCTATTGAAAATAAATCAAATTCAATTCATCTATCTAGATTGAAAAATCGATCATCATCACAAAAAACACAAAACCGTATAGTAGAAGAAGATTGATTCTATTTTTTATTTTTTTAATTTTACCTGGATCGACGAAAGAGCCTACGCTATCGACTGTTGAAGAAGCCGAATCGCAATCGGAGAAGGAACCGGAAGAAGAGCGGGACAGGTTATTACTGTACTGCCGATTCACGGCGCAGTAGAGCTCGAGCGCGGGGAATGTGGAGGTGAGCTTCGGATCCAAATCAGGCGAATCGAAATTGAAGCCTAACTCGAAGCAGGCGCGCAGCTCATCCAGGTCTTCGTCGGTGACGCTGCTGCCCCGCCGGTGGCGGTGGATCCTGCGGCGATTGATCCACGCCTCGTCGCGGAGGATGTCCGGGGACCAGGAATTCTGCTTACAGAGAGGCGGCTGGCTTCCACGGCGGAGGCGCTGCTCTGGTTCCGACATGGAGGGCCAGAGTGGGGAAATAATTTCCTTTAGAGTTGTTTATTTTTTGGGGGAGCGGGAATACGGGGATTGGGAATCCGGGGAACTATATATAAAGATGAAGTTTGGGGGTGGGGTGGGGGTGAGTTGTCAAGGGGGTGGTGCCTGGTGGTAACATTTTGTCTGACGTGGAAGGTGGGACCGGGTCACGATAAGTAGGGTCCACGCAACCTGTCGCCGCCTTATTTTGAGTGGGACTATCTACAGAGATGCGCGGGAATATTCTCGAGCTGTATCATTTTATTATTGTCGATTTTACTCGATTATAATAAAAATAAATCTATTTATATTAATTATTCATATTTTTAAATTATACCATAATCATAAAGAATAATAAATTTTATATTTTTAAGGATAAAATATTTTAAATAAGATATATATTAAAATTATTTTTTAATCTGTACAATTAATCTAAATAATTTAACAGTCAAAATTTATTTTTAATTAACTCATATAAAATTATTTTTATTTGATCCCTTCTTAATATATATATATATATATTTGTTAGGACATATCTTTAGCAAAATAATATATATATTTGATCCCTTCTAAATAATATATATTTGATCCCTTCTAAATATTTGATCCCTTCTTAATATTTGATCCCTTCTAAATAATATATATATTTGATCCCTTCTTAATATATATATATATATTTTTAATATATATTATATATTTGTTAGGACATATCTATGGTCCGAAATTAAATATTTTTAGCAAAATGCTATCTTTATATAAAAAAATTCATATCTGCGCACTCAAATAAAAAAAGTTTTATCAAATTACGTTTGGAAACACTCCACCAAGAGTTTACTCGCCATTTAATATCAGTAAGTTATTTAATGATAGTGTGACAACATTATAAATTCAAACGAAAAAAGGTACTTTTCATTAATTTTGAATATAGATGAGCGATATAGCCTTTATCAAGTGGGCATCCACCTTAGGGCAGAAATTTGGTCATCAGCTTAAATATACAACTCATTACACGGTTACACCTAATGAAGCTATCTTTACATTAACGAATTAATATTTAAAGAGAATAAACAAAAACCCGAATTATAGTTCAACTAAATTGATCTTTAAGCGACATATATAATTATAAGTTTTTATATCTAATCAATAGAAAAATAATTCAAATTTTATGATTGAATTTTCAGTCTTATTATGTGAAACAGTGTTTTTATTGGGCCCTAACTTTGATATTACATTACAGGCCCGTACATTTAAGCCCAAGTCCATTCAATAGTTTGGATTTACAAGTTTCATAAAAAAAATATACAGCTTAAACAATTACCATTTTTTTTAAAGAATAAGGCCTAAACTGAGCAATAAATCCTTTATACTCCCTCACCCCTCACGTATACTATTTTGGTTGTCCCAACTAAATTGAGGCGTTTTCTTTTTAGAAAACCTTTATCAACACACAAGTTTAAATAATATATATTATTATCATCATTTTATATACTTTTCAACTTTAAACATACACTCATTAATTAACGTGCCCAAAATAAATGCTTCAACTTAACCGGGACAGAGGAAGTACAATAGTGTAATGTGACGTTTAGTTTGAGTCTTTTAACTGATAAATTGAATTGATAAAATATAAAATCGAGTGTTTGAATATAAAATTATTAAATTGATTTAAAGTTAAATTAATATGAGATCTAAACTTCACTTAATATACACACTTGGATTGAAACTAATAAATGAGACCTAAATTATATTTACCATACATTCCACATCAAATTAAAGCACTATATTAAGTTTGAAAATATTTATGGATGGGGCAGTAGTATTTTATTGTAAAAAGAAAAGGTATTTTAATTATGTAATTGATTAGTTTCAAAATATTACTATCAATTTATCATCACTTTTGATCGAGAATGAACCCTTTTCCAATTATTTTGAGGGAAAATTTGTGAAATTAAGAAAACCTTTAGCCAAATTATGACATACTTGTATGAGTTACATGCATAATAATTTAAACTCGTGACTGAATATAGAATAAAGAATAAACGTGTGGTTACAAAATTAATAAAATTCCAAATTTCGAAAAATAATATATATAGTATACTGTATTGGGAAATGAAACACAATTCTTGCATAATGTTAGTGAAGGAGTATGAAAGAAAACGCAATAAATGCAAATAGAAAATATAAGTAAAGGAAAGGGTTAGGTGATCAACCCATGGAGTTTTCCAAGATATATACTATATGCATGAATAATGAACTCATTTATATATATACTAGCTAGTACCTACTTCTTTTCTATGTAAATTAATGACCATATATATATATATATAGAGGATGTAGATCATATAGAAAGTGATTTTTCTGTATAAAATAGGAAATGATCTACACCCTTGATTAATCCAAATCGGACGGTTGATTTTAAATCTAGGATTTTCGCACACATTCACACACAGTGCGTGTTGAGTTGTTGTTTGACAGTTCAACAAGGGACATTTATGTAAAAATAACATGAGAGAGAAAATAAATCAATTCCACTAATTAAGGAACTGATATGCGGTTATATTGTATGTGATGAGAGAGAAAATGTTTTGTATAGATGGAACGTAGATCTCAGCCATTCTCAACCCCGCCGTCGCCATTTCTTTCTCTCTCGTATCTCGATGTCCGGCAAATCCAATTTCATATCTCCGATCGCGTTGGAGAGATTAATGCTGGGGGGTCGAGGAAGTAAACCTCCGTGAGGGCGAGGATGTCGGCGCAGGAGACGACCTCGGGGCAGGTGAGATCCAGCGCTGTCTTGGCGCGGACGACGACGTCGAATCTGTCGTCGGGGAGTGAGAGGAGACGAGGACGGAGGCGTCGCAGCCGTCGACGAAGCAGTCGTGGAAGAAAAGGCGGAGTGCGGCGGCGGAAGTGGTGGGGGAGGAGATCGCCATTATCTCGAAGTTGCAGAGTTGCAGGTCGTGTAAACGATGGAGAAGGGGAGTGAAGGTTCGGATTATAGTTGAACAGTTATGTTATTTAGAATTGAATTAGCATATAACTTTGTTTTGAGTTATTAATCTACACTAATTGCATTGCTTGTAATAGAACTCGTGTGTATACTACGATGAATATAGCAATTCATTTTACTATTTTATACAAATTGATGACAATAACAATTCATTTTATATTCTAATACAACTCATAAACACAAATACTACAATTCAACTCAATTAACAGTATACGTAATACATTTTTTTATGGGTAGAATGATTATTGAACTTCGTTTATTCACAATTTGAACCGCGCGACTGCTGTGAGTGAGTGGAATCTCGAAATCGTCGTCTTCTTCGTCTGATGTCGGCCGTCGTCTGCCAACAAAGGAGAAGATCGAATCTTTTTTTGGGAGGAATGATTTTCGATTTTTGGGTATTTTGTCCTTGTTTGGTGTGTTTTTGTCATGTTTTTACATGACCTTTCGAGTCTCGTTTCATAGCTTTAGGTTTATTTTATTTTGTATTTTGGTTTGTTTTTACGTCAGAATTTCGTAATTGCATGTAGGTTGTTTGGTGTGGAAATTGGTGCAAAATTGAGTTATAACAATGAAGATTTGATATCATAGGATTAAAGTTCATCTCGATAGGAGTCCATCGCCGCAAACGGATCTAAAATCGGAGTTCAGACGAGAGAGAACGAGCCGAAACGAAATCGCTGCGCGCGAGGACCAGCGACAAGGGGCCAGCGGCCGCTGGACCCCAGCGCCGGCTGGACCTGTGACTCGGCTGGGACAGAAACGCGAGCCCAGCGCCCGCTGGACTCTCCGCGGGCGCTGGGCGTGATTTTTGGACGCGTTTTATGCTATTTAAAGTCCGTTTTTGGGCGTATTTTCAACACCTCTTTCATATTTTCTCTCTTTCAAACCCTAGAACACTTAGATTATTTAATTTTCATTGTAATTTCGCATCGGGACGAAGGATTGAGGGTGGGATTAACGCTCAATCCAAGATTTATTCTTAGTAAGTGTCTCTTATTTTTGAATATTGAATGGATTGATTTGTTTTTCTCTACCTAGTTTTATGGATTTCTTAATTAATTATTGATTGTTCTTGATTCATGCTTTATTGATTAAACTTGTGCGTAATCGAATTGAATGCTTGATCACCATTTAATTACCTTTGTATTCTAGATGTGATTGAGAAATAAATCTAGAATTTGACCTAGGGTTTAATCATCAATAATTCCAAATCGGAAACGTAGGAATTATATTCGTTGTTAATTGTGATTTTCCTATTTTGTAATTCAAATACGTGAGTTAGAATTACCGCTTAATTATCGAATACATAGTTAGATGATTAAGCAACTCTAGGAATTGATTTATTAATTACGAATCATTGTTCTTAATTGAGGAATTCTTCTTAGGGTAATCTAATACGAGAGTCTTGATTACTGTCTAATTAAAAATGCGTAAGTAATTAATTAGACTAACTATTAAGAAGCCCTTAATGAACGAACAATAGCATGAATTTAGGAGCGTGATTTAATTGATTTTAGATTTTCTTAACTCTAGGCCCTTAAATCTGGAATCCCACCTTTTCATTATTTTGTCTATTTACTTTATTTCTTATTTCTCCTACTTATTATTGGTTTAGAGTGTTTAGGATTTTTCATTTATTTGTTTTTAATAACACTTCGGATTAAATCGCCCTGTTAAGCTTTCCATCGAGATTCGACCGGGGTTAACTTGCCACGTGCAATTGACCTCGTATATTTGCGAGAACCTAGAGTGTACACATTTTAGGTCAAACAGTCCTTAATTTTCGCCACTTTCTTATTTTAAAAATCTTTCCAAAAACTGTCAGTTGAAAATTTGACAACTTTGCCCTTATTGAACTGTCAAACAACAGTTCAACACACAGTGTGTGTGAAATGGGTGAATTTATAGCAGCCGTTAGATTTGGTCCAATCAAGAGTGTAGATCATTTCCTATTTTTTTATCAAAATACTACCTGAACCCAACCCTATATATATATATATATATATATATATATATATATATATATACACACACCTTTATTTATATTCTTCAATTTTTATCATCCATATTCGAAAATATTTGTAGTTTTGCTCATTGCTGACCTCTTCCACATCACAATCAACACAAACAAATTACCAATTTAAACATCACTATCAACATAAAATCCCTAAACCAACTGCAGCCGCTACAAATAGATAAATTCTCCATAAATATAAATAATAGTATAATATAGCCGCAAAAGATAAATAAAAAATTTGTACCCTTTTAATTAATATTACGATATAATATATTTTATGAGATCAACCATTTTCAGTGGGTATACTGATTTAAAAAAGTTAAAAAACTTTTTTAATTTTATTTGGATGTAGTAGTATTTTTTTTAGTGAGAAAAAATTGATGTGTAAAGTGATGATAGATAAGATAACGTTAGCTGACTTTATAAAAGAAGATTGGCGTATTCTGGCACATCATAAATTGCGACTGTGACTTAATTTACACATATATGGGTTTATCTTTTCTTATAATTTAATTCAATTTAATTGTCGTGTTCCCTTAAATTATTTAACATGTTACATAATTTAATTCTCAAATCAGTTTGCATTTTTTTTCTTCTATAAATGAGTGGTGTAAAATAAGTCAACTCAATTAATTTACCTTCAAATAAGTGGAAGAAGAAGAAGAGCCAATATAATTGGCTTTCTTGCAATGTAATATTAGTATATCCTAAGTATCAAAATTAGTTGCAAAGATTAAAAGGTGTTTCCACCTATTGATTTTTTAATTGATATTGCAATTTGTGACTTTTATCTCATATCCAACTGAGATAAGCAAATTAAGACCACTAATATATATTTATAAAGAGATAATTAATGACCGAATTGTCAATATTTATAATATTTCATGAGAGTATTGTCACGCACTCACGCTCATATATATTGTACTGCGTTCTTAGTATAAAGTGGAGTACTAGTTATAAATAAAATTACTGGAGCTAATCATTTAAAATGTATACAAATACATTTCTATAATTATATTAAAAAATGTTAGAGCATCAACAGCACGGACTTTTGGATAACCAGGTAGGAACTTGCTGTCCAAGAGTCCGAGTCCGGGAGGAAGGCCAGCACTGCAGGGAAGTGGGGCTCGTGAGCTAGCAGGTCCCACACTCTATTTTTTCGGAATTATTTATTTATTTATTTATCCGAATTTTCATATATAAATACCACATTTTAATTTCAATTTTACACATCTATTCAAATTATTTATTTATTTAATATAACTTTAATTTTTTATTTATATAAATTTTAATTTTAATAAATTATTAATTTTAATTAATGTCAATTTTAAATTAACCTAATTGTTATTTAAATTTATTGTAATATTAAAATAAAATACAAAAATATAAATTAAATACAAAAGGAGCCAAAATCGAGATATTATCATTGTAAAATATTTTACAAAAACTTTCAAAAATATATGAATTCCACGTGAAATTGTTTTCTGAAAATTACAAATATGACACTGGAAGCCCAAAAGTGAGAGTGGCCTCTCATCAACCAATGAGAATCAGATGTAGCAAGCACATGCTGAATTCTAGAGTGCGCACCTAGGCGTACTTTACCATCTTGGAAGATAAAATTCCAAAATTTAACAGACTTTATCCTATCCCTACACCTACCCTGCCACCACCTTGTTGTGCGCGCACTGCACTCCATAAATAGTGGACCTGGCCAGGCCTGACATGAGCTGAGCTGAGCTGAGCCTCACCACTCCGTACTCTTCGAGAATCACCCAATCAGAGCCCGCCACATCTCGCCTTGTCGGCCGCTCAGACTTTCCATACCTCGCCACGTTACGCTACGCCATTGGCTGCCCTGTCACGTCACGCACCTCCTTGGGAGAGACATGATTGGTCCAAGTTGCGCAATTATGGAGCTCCGCTGGATTTAATATTGCGGAAAATGTTGAATTTGAAGTGACTGAAAATGGATTTAATTTAAGGGGGAGGGTGTTCGTGGCGATGGGGCACTAGACACTTGTCGACTCCACCAATCATCGAAGCGGCGGGGAAGAAGGAAACGACACGATCACCATTTCTATCTCTCTCTACCTCGCTCACTATAAGGGTAAATTTCTGCAGCTTATTCTTCTTTTCCTTTTCCCCCTTCTCTCCCTAAATATTCTAATTTTCTCCTGCTACCTACCTTCTCTGCTTACCTGATTTTGTTTCTGTATTCTTACTTTCGGAGTACTGTCTTTAACCGATCTCGATATTTAAGGAAATGCTTTATTTTCTGTCTGCTAAAATTGTTGTAATTTGTATAGTTTTAGGTGTAATTTCATACTCAAGATTAAGTTATTCGAGTGTACTTTGAGGTTATTAAAATTCGGACATTTTCTTCTTCTTCCATTTATTTTCCTGCTGCCTTTGCTCCATGAAGAGTAATTAAATCTTATAGTTTTCGAGTGGTTTGAGTGATCTCGCGGAACTATGAAGATGTTCTTATTTTCCCCCTTTTGTAATAAAATATGATGCTTTTATTTTTTGTGTAATTCCCACTTCAAGGATAAGTGATTTGCGAAATATATATTAATTCTCTGTATTCTTATTTTTATTTTCAATTGTATCTTAAGAAATGAATGGAGTATGTGAACATATCTTAGCTTCTCTGAAAGTGATTGACCCAATTTCGGAGTTATTAGTTTCCAGATTGTATACGCCTCCATTTTCTAGCTGCAAAATGAGTTATGGGAAAAGAAAAAAGCAAAAATGGAAGAATAAATTGTGCATATGATTATGGAGAAAATAAGTTATGGAGAAGATGAGAAGATCTATATTCCACTTCTGGGGAGTTCTTCCTGGGGGAAAACATAATCGAGTATGTTACGGCTTTTCTCGAGAAAGTGAAGTTACTTAATGTGTATTGTGTACTGTAGTAATCACAGTTCTGACTGAAGCTTCTGCTTCGTGCTTGCTATTAGATTTGAAGTTAAAAATAAGAAAACCAAGAGATATGCTTTAATAGCGAGCCTTATGCATACAATCATTTGTGGGTTTAGATTGAAATGTGGGGTTTTACGCCATAATTATGATACGAGTATTCAAGTGAAAGCTGGGCCACTATAGTTTTGTCAATACTTTAAAGCGAAGTCTCAATCCTCATCATGTCTATTTATAGTATTTTTATAATGCAGTGAGTGCGATTTGCGTTGCTTTTAAATATTACGCTTATTTTCCTTGGTTCCCCCTTCCTGTTTCCCCTCCCGAGTTCCCTAGTATTTCTGGGTCTTCCAGTCAAATAACGTGTAAGCTCATCATTTGTACGATATCTTCTTGATTCATTCATGCAGCTGGTCTTCCTTAACTAATAAAGAAGGAAGTCCAAGTTATCATTATTGCCATATTCTTAGTTATCATTATTGAAATACTAATATCGATGATGAATTTGATAGCAGCTGGTGGCTCCACTGCTTGTATACTTAGGAACGATGGGGTCTTACCTGAATTTCAAGAATTTCGGAGAGACTGTGCAACAAGATGGTAGTGGTGGGAAGCCAGCTGGTAATTATCCCTTGGTTCGACAGTCTTCTGTGTATTCCCTAACCTTTGATGAGTTTCAGAATACTATGGGTGCACCTGGAAAGGAGTTCGGATCCATGAATATGGAGGACCTCCTAAAGAGTATTTGGACAGCTGAAGAGAGCCAGGCCATATTGTCTTCCACTGGTGGAGGAGATGCAACTGTGCTAGGAGGAAATTTGCAGCGGCAGGGTTCTTTGACATTACCAAGAACACTTAGCCAGAAAACTGTTGATGAAGTGTGGAAGGATTGCCTGAAAGAATCTACTGGTGCAAAACCTGCAAGTGGTGGTGGGGGTTCGAATATGGGGAGGCAGTCCACTTTGGGTGAGATGACGTTGGAGGAGTTTTTGGCTCTAGCTGGAGTGGTCAGAGAAGATACCCAACCTCCTGGAAAGGTAAGCGACACTGGTTTTTATGGTGGCCTACCTCCATCAAGTGGCAACAATTCTACTGTTAGTATAGGGTTTCAACAACCATCCCTCAGTCATGGTTTGCTGGGCAACCAGCTTGCAGAGCTGAACAATGTTACTCTTAATGCACCTACTTTAGGAATTAATATGAGTGGTGTAACATCTTCCCAGCAGCAACCACAGCCACAATTACAGCCTCTATTTCCAAAGCAAACCACCTTAACTTTTTCCTCCCCTACACAACTTAGAACCAATACTCAGCTGCCCAGCTCAGGAACAAAGGGTGTGGTGGTGGAGAGGAAAAATGCTTTGAGTAACACCTGGGTTCCTGGTGGAGGAATTACCTTGGGTGGATTAAACAATGGGGTAGTGGTTGCAGGAGGATCTCCTGAAAATAATCTATATACAGATGGTATTCTTAAGAATAACACAGGGACCCCTTCATCCGCATCACCTTCACCATATAACTTCAGGGAAACTGGAGGAGGTAGGAGATCGTCTGCCACTTTGGAGAAGGTGGTTGAAAGGAGGAGGAGGAGAATGATTAAAAACAGAGAGTCTGCTGCCAGGTCCCGAGCTAGAAAGCAGGTGACACATTATGACATGTGAATCTTATACTTTTCTGAATTGCTATACTTTCCTATGATCACCATCAGATGTTTTTTTTTCATATTTGTTGTGGTGAAGCTGTACTAATTTGTTACTTTGTGCGTTGTCTGAACGTATTCGTTGACTCACATTATGGTAAATGGATATTTAAATGATTGATAGTTGAGATGAGTAATGCTGCGACTTAATGTGAAAATGGTCTCTGAATTTATTAGATAGCTCTTTAATTGAACTTCCCTGTCTTCTTTAATGAATCCAAAACACTATTTTCTTTGTTTACATGGTTATTAACAGTGAACTTTTAATGAGTATTTGTAACATGGTGAACTATTTATTCAACTTCTAGGAAATTATTGGACTTCCTGATTTCTTTCTTCATTGTGCTGTGAAATTATTGATGGCATTCTTTACTAATATCAAAACTAAGTAGAATAATTTTCCTACGGGAAGTTCGAAAAGTATGGTCATGTATTATTCTCAAGTGCATGATCCAAGTGACTGCATGATATTAGTTGATATGTGGCTGCACTGTTTCCAGTCATCTCTGTCATATATCTTACTATTCTAGGAGACAACTTTTCAGAAAATTACTCATATTTTCTTTTATATTTCCCGAACCCAATCCTCTAAGTAATACGTATAATGTCATCTTCAAAATGCAGGCCTATACACTGGAACTGGAAGCCGAAGTAGCAACACTTAGAGAATTAAACTGCGAGTTGCGGAAAAGCCAGGTAAATTTATTTTCTTGGTCAAGAATCAAGATACATGTCAAACTGAACTTTGATGATTTTGACAAAAGATTTTTCTCAATGCTAATGCAGGAAGAGTTCATGGAGATGCAGAAAAATCAGGTATTAGTTCTCAGCTTGTATATCCTCCACTTGAATAGTAATTGAATGTGGTATTCAGTGCTTCAATTGTCTAAAACAAAACGCTAGTTACACTGAGCATGCCTAAATAATGCAGAACGTTACATGCTTTCCTGGTATACATTATTGATGGAACTGACTGACTTCTCAAATCAAATTATTTTCCGTCGCTACATTTTCTCTGCCCTATCTGACCTGCTTATTGTTTTGCACTAAATGATCAGATCTTGGAGACGATGAATAAGCCCTGGAGTGGTCAAAAGAAATGCTTGAGGAGGACACTGACGGGGCCATGGTAGAGTAGGGAGTAATAAGTTGTATTTGTTCATGAAGTTTGAACAACCAACCTATATGATGATCCCTTTGATCACATTCAACTGTGTGATAATTGGTGGATCGCATTTATGTACATAAGCAAAAGGACCCTCATGCTGTATATGATGGTGCTACTCTTATATATTATGTATGACTACATCTTGCTTCTCTCCTTTGTCTTTGTGCACATCTCAACTGCAGCTACTTTTGTTAGAGTTAGGACAACCTTTTGGATCTTGGTTTTAGCAGGATATATAGTATTGGCATGAACATAATGACAATAATGTAGTGTTCTGTCTTAGTACGTTTATGCTTGAGCTATAATTATCTGTCTTATGGTTCATATAATCAAAAGTGTTAATTATACAAACTAGTCAAAAAATATTGTAAAAGATAAATAATAGGCACAAACATAAAACTATTTAAATTCTAGCCATTTTGAATGTGAATTACCATAAATACTCTTATACTTAAATTTAATTGTATAAATGGTACGGATGGTATGAATGGTATGAATAATTCATTCATACGAATCATGAGCGCGTACAATTTAATAAAATTAAGTATCATGTATGAATGATACGATTTGATACAACTCATACTATTCATACTCAGAAATGTAAAATATAATTATAAGGGTATTTTAGTACAAGAAATTTATAAATGACTATAATTTAAATATTAGTATGTTGGTGGCTATTGTTTGTCTTTTACAATTTTTTGTGGCTATTTTATATAATCACTCTAATCAAAATTCTCATGCATTTGAATATCGAGTTTGATAGATAAAAAACATTTAAGACATAAAAAGTTAACTGTCTGTCCGTTTTAAGAAGAAACTAGAGCTCTTTCCTGTTTCGTGTGCTTAATTAGATCATAGAAAGACAGATACAACATGCAAGTTTGAAAAATCAACTGAGTTATAGCTCTTCTTCCTAGTGTCATGTTTCAACTTGTTATTTGATGTCATGTCTTATCCAGGGTCGTATTTGTACTCCGAGAGGCCCTAGGCGAAAAAAAAAAACGGGCCCTTTAGCAACGAAAAAAAAATACAACAGAACAATGGAAGATATAACAATAATTCATTTGTAGTAGGGAAAGAATTTGTTACTTTATCTCAACATAACGCGACTTGCAGTTTTAGAAGCAAAAGTGTTTATCAAATCTGTATAATCTAACTGATCAACCATTTTTCTTTCAATTGATAGCATAGCCAACCCATTCAACCTGTCCTGTAACATATTGGATCGTAAATAGGTCTTGATCAACTTCAATTTCGAGAAAGATCTTTCAGGTGATGCAACTGTAACCGGTATGGTTAATAAAATCTTATAGGAAATATAAGCATTTGGAAAACAATTCATCTTCTTCAAATACCGCATGAGATCTATTGCTCTTGACTTTTCTTTTGAGAAATACGCCTACAAGCATAACAATTTTGTGCACAAATCATCTCCAATAATGTCTGCATTCTCATTATGCTTCAAATATCGCTCAAGATCTATACAAGACTTCAACAAACTTTCTCGTGACGTGGTCTTCAACTTTTCCACATTCAACAAAAATCCAAATATGTGTTCATATTCCTTAAATTTCTCAAATCGTTCTTGAAGTGAGGATCGTGCTTGATCGACTATGTAAAGGAAATAATCGACTCTGAAAGATTCCTCCGGTGATTGGTTGACCTCATCACTACCACTTTCATCAAATTGTTTCTTTCTACGAACGATACGTTTTTCTAGAAATGTAGTTTCAACACCGAGTTCATTATCCATTACTTTAGCTTCTTTCATGGTACTCTGAAATCCATGCTCTCTAAAGTCATCAAAAAATACAATAAGTTCTTGCAAAAGTGTAATAGCAATTTCTATATCGACGTCTTTAGATTGGAGATTTTTGCTCACTTTGTTGATTACTTGTAGCATCATATACCAAATCACAATTCCAAGCAAAAACTCAAAATTATTGAGCTCATATTTCGCTAAGGTTTCAGCATCACTTTGAGTTTTTGGATCTTCACTTGTCTCGGCTAGAAAGAGTAGAGCATCCATAATTTGCACAGTTTGCTCTTTTATTGCCTTAACACTTTCAACATGGCTCTCCCAACGAGTTTGTGATAATGGTTTAACTGTGAGTCCCACAACATGGTCTTTAAAGATTTTCCACCGCTTTGTAGAAGAAGAGAATAGTGTGTAGACACGTTGTATCACTCCAAATAAGGTTCTAGCTTTTCTGCAACTATTTGCCATATCATATAGTGTTAAATTGAGACTATGACAACTACATGGTGTATAAAAAGCTCTGGGGTTCAACTCAAGCAATCTTCTTTGAACTCCTTTATGCCTTCCACTCATATTTGATCCGTTGTCATACCCTTGACCTCTTATATCATCAACATCAAGATCAAGTTTTTCAAGTATATTTATAAGCTCTGTCGAAAGTTCGAGTCCAGAAGTATCATCCACCTTCAAAAATTGAATCCAAAATTCTTCTAAAGTTGGCGAGTCTGTGGAATCATCCACACATCGTATAACTAAAGACATCTGCTCCTCATGACTGGCATCTGGAGTACAATCAAGTATAATAGAATAATATTTTGCATGTTTCACCTTTTTTATGATTGCACTCCTGACTTCACTTGCTAAGAGTTGGATGAATTCATTTTGAATAGTGGGACTAAGATATGTATACTGTATTTCACGCATTTGAGCACGCCGAAGATGCTCTTCTAGAACTGGATCAACCTCTGCCATCATTTCTACCATCTACAGAAATATGCCATTGTTCTCGACAAAAAGCTTCTCATTATCTCCTCGAAAAGGCAGACTATTTTTAGCTAGTCGCTTCACAATTACAACTATTCTTCTCAATACCTTTTTCAAGTGTTCCTTTTCCTTGTCGATTTGTAACTGTACATTTTCATCTATTGTCTCTTTGTTCCCAAGCCGATCTTCCAATTCTTTCCAACTAGTCATACAATGAATATGCTCCTTACTTCCCTCATGACTCTTGAGACGAATATACATATTTTTCCAATCACAAAATCCATCAGCAGCTAGAACCCCAATCTTATTTAATGTGTGTTCAGTTGCAAATAACTTGCAACAGAAGCAAAAGATACGATCCAAAGAAACTGAATAAACTAGCCATCTCCTGTTTTCTTTTTGACAATTTGGCAAAATCCTTGTATACTGTGATGAATCAAAGTGTCTACCTTTCTCATTGATAGGATATACTACGCCATCGATTCTTTGTGGACCTCTTTCAACTAGATAATCTCTCATCTTTTGATCAATATTTTTCCAATTTGCAGGATCTTGCAAAAGAAAGTCTGCATCATGAGTTGAGCTTTCAAGCATAACTTGTTCAATAACTTCCTCATCCTCAATTGGTTGTGATTCAAGATGATCACTCACTTTATCTTGTTCATCTTCTTCAATTTGACCACTCACTTTCTCTTGTTCATCCTCTTCAAATTGATCATTCACTTTTTCTTGTTCATCCTCTTCAATTTGATGCTCTTCTTGTGCTAAAGTTTCATCTTCATGTGATTTTTTTTTGCTGCTAAACTTAAAATATTTATTAATATCTCCTGCTTGACTTAAAACTATTTGATCCTCTCTTTTTTTCCTTTTTTCTCTTCTGAGCACCAGACAATTGCTTAGGAGGCATCTTCTATCACAATAAATCAATTACAATGCTTTCAAAGCAAAATCTATACATATAAAATATTAGAACAAAATCTATAAATATGGTTCAGACGTTCAGTGATCATGAGTAAAGCAAAATCTATAAATATTAAATCTATGGCTACACCTACACACTTTGCAATGATTAAAAAATTCATATAATCAAATTATCACTTATCAACAGATTATGATTCACGAGCATAGCAATTTCAATCAAAATTGAGAAATAAATTGTCGATAATTTCAATTGAATCAATGCCCATACAAAAGAATTACATTAAAATTAAATTGTCATCTAGAACTCACCGAAATTAAAATTTTGTGTCAAGATGAGATTTTTGTTTTTGCCTTTTTAATTCTTGTTTTTGCCTTTTGTTACTGCGTCTGCGTGTCTGAGGTGTTTTGTCCTTCAATTTTTGTTTCTCAAAAGTAATAGCGTGTGGAAGAAGAGAATATGCATAGTACTAAAAATTTAAAAAAAAAAAAAAAAATTGGGCCCCCAAAAATTTTGGGTCCTAGGCGTGGGCCTACTATGCCTATAGGCAAATCCGGGCCTGGTCTTATCCTCTTCTTCCAACTAAAAACAAATACAGCTTGAGTTATACTCTTCTTCCTAGTGTTATGTTTCTTGGAGAATTCTTAATTAAACCAAGAAAATTAATTTAAATTGATAAAGAAAAAAAAAGTTGATAAGAGGCGCCCGTGGCCTAATGGATAAGGCGTCTGACTTCTAATCAGGCGATTGTGGGTTCGAGTCCCACCGGGCGTGCTTAACCCTTGATTTTTCTAATTTCCTTTTTGTTAATTATTTTTTTCGTTTCCTTTTTCTTTTTATTATAAAGATTATATTAACACCAAGTCAAGTGTGACCCTTTTTGTAATAATATCATACCATTTTTGAAACGTGATAATGTCATAGAGAGTCTAAAAATATATTTTCAGTTGATTCCAAGTATGATGTGTATGCACAATTATTATGTGTTTTTTTTTTTGAAAATAATCAATAATCTTGTCGGAAAAATGCTCCAAGGATATGGTCCAAGCAAAAATATATCACACGTGTTTTCAGAGGAAATACCACTTGTGATATTTAAAGTTTTCAATCAACTAAGATAATATTATATATATACACATTTTGTTTCTTATGGACTTAATTCAATTTTATAAAGTTAAGTAACTATCACTTCTGGTACTAGTTATCTTATTATTGGCCAAATCTAGAAATATGCAATGTAATAAAATTGAAACTATATGATTTATTTAATATTCTTATTATTCTTATAAGAGAAAAGAAAGAGAAAAGTGTTTAGTTTAAGAGCAAAAATTACTTATATTTATATAAATAATATAAAATTATCATTATATCTCTAATAAAAAACAATCTTTTTTTAAACAAGGAAAAGTTTTTGTTGGGTTTGCAGTCACCATCTCCACCTGAAAATCAAATCCTCACGTGAAAAATTGTTGAAAGATCTACAATCCGTTCGATTAATTTTGTTTGCTAATCGAAATCGTGCTAAATAAAATATCATTTTCGACGCCTTCGTTTATGCAATTTTCTGAAACTCCTTACACACACGCGACGACGAAGAGCCGCTTATTCTATTTGCATAATTCATATATGCGTATACGTACTGATTTACTCGCAGATCACGCACCATTCGTCAAGATTTGCTTACATTTGGAGAGGGTTTCCGTTTTAATTTGTTCTTGTTGAAAATGGCCGCCTCTTGTTGCTCCACTGCCGTCTTCTTGATCTCCCGTCCCCAAACTCGGTATGGAGCTGTCTCTGCGAACTCAGTGGGTCAATTTCCGCAGAGCAACCGATTCGGGCTTTCATTTCAGGCTCCGAGGAGACTCGAGGCCCGGAAATTTGTACCCGCCTCGGGCCTTGGCGATAGCAGAAGTAAGTCATTTGAAATATTTGTCTTTTCTGGATTTGAGCTTCTTTATTCTAGGATTAGATTGAATTAACGTAATTTGTGTATGTATTTGTTACTGATCTGATGATTAGGTGATCGTTGGAATTATGATTGCTATTAAATGTAGATTACTTGTGTTTGCTTATGTGATGCCTTGATTTATATGTTCATGTGATTCTGGGTTACTTGTTGGATCTTGGAAAGTAGAATCTAATTTATTTAGTAACTCAGTAAATATATCATTAAGAACTAGTTTTGTCTCCATCATATCATATATTTAAAGGAGATGAACCGGCATTGCACTTTTTGTAATTATAAATCTTGACTTTGTTGCCTCTAATTCAATCGTCTGATCTTCATACGAGTTAAACTATGCTATGCGGCCTATTTTCAAACTATTTGAACTATAACAGTATTTATAAATCATAACCTTATATCAAGAAATCCATACATAAATCTTTGGGTTGATGTGGTGGGGTTAGTGCAGTTAATTTGCTCAGATGGTGAGCATGGTTTTCCTTGTGGATCTTGGCACCTCCTCTTTCTCGTCGCTTTCTGTGTGCAGAAGGTTGGGCATGCTTGTTTGGTGTCTTGTTTGAACCTTCATCTTTTCTTTGTTATATTTCAAGTTGACTAGTTTGTTGATGTTAATTATATCTGCTCTATTGAGCACCGGTTCTCTTTTTTTCTCTAAAGTTCCAAACAATTCAGATGTTCTTCCCGAGAGTATCTTTAGGTATAGTCGTATAGTTAGTGAAGCTGCCTTAGTTTCAGCTTTATATTATAGAGATTAAGATAACTAAGCCAGGCAATAGTGTTGCAAAATGAAACTTTATGCTTTATTCTACGGGTTAATCAAGATTATTAAGAACTATAAATAAATCAAAGATCTTAAGAATTATGGCAAACTCTGACCATAGTTTGTCTCAGAGTGTCGTGATCTGCAATTATGTTACGATCTGCATCTACCCAATAAAGACTTGAGGATCTCTGCTAAGTTGTTAAATGACATGTTGAGATGCATAGGAATATAGTTGCGGACCAATTTGATTGTAAGTTTTACAAGTAAACAAGTCTTTATGTAGGTCTATTTTAGCAGGTTCAGCATGAAATTAGAACTTGTTATGATTAGCCTTATGCGTGATGCTTCTGCATATTATAATTGTTGGACAATACAGTTATGAATTCTCTTTTATTCGAACAATGGATTTAGTGGGATCTAGTGTTATTTCGAATCACTGTAGTTGTACCATTCTGATTGCCTTTGTTTTCTTTGCAAAATATTATTGTTCTAATGTTTTTCTTACATTATGATTCTAAGTGGGCTTGTTGCCAACTTCAAAGTGAATCGATAAAACTGAAATAAAGTTAACATTGTAAATTGCCTGTATGTAGCTGGTATAGTGGGGGATAGTAAGCAGAGATGTAACCAATTGATACATGGAAGATACATTACTGTGTTCAATTGCATATACTTCTTCTAAGTGCTCGCTCTTTCACTTGGCAGCTGCAGTCGTCAATGGCAAGTCGTGGGATAAACTGATTATAGACAGCGAGTTACCTGTGCTCGTGGAATTTTATGCCAGTTGGTGTGGACCTTGCCGCATGGTTCACAGAGTAATTGACGAGATTTCCACTGAATACTCAGGGAGATTAAAATGCTTCGTTCTTGATGCAGACACTGACTCACAAATTGCTGCAGACTACGACATTAAGGCTGTACCAGTGGTGCTGCTGTTCAAGAATGGCGAGAAACGCGATTCTGTTACTGGAACTATGCCTAAAGATTTCTACGTGGCCGCCATTGAAAGGGTCTTGAGTTCATAAATTCGAGATTTGGCTAACAAGATGGAACAGTTGAAATTTCCTGCAAACATTTGATACATATTTTTTCTCACCTGTTACTTAACTAGTACATTTTGTACGGTATTGCCTTCCCTTTCCCATAGTTCTCTGCATATAACTTGTGCTACCTGAGAAAAACACTTGTTCTAAAGGTGAAGCTCTCTACTTTCACCACCTCCGTGTGTACAGTACAGGTTCTGGTGTACCAAACTTTTTGTGGTGTTCAAGAATGTGAAATCCATTTGGTGGCTTTTACGACTTTCTCCATTCTTGTTTTATTGCATCAAGTTTGTTATAGAGATTGCTCAAATCTTGATGTGAAATTTGCTATGACAACATGTGAAGAAGTAGGGGTTGAAATTGTAGCAACAGAAAGATATATGGTTTATCAATTCATTTGACAAGTGGGTCTACCCAAGGTTCAATCTTTTGATTTTTTGAAGCATCTATTATTTTAATATAGAAAAAATATGAAGAAAAAAGGCCTTAAATTTATGGTGATGTAGTTGCCTATTTAATTAGGGATTTAAAGTTTTTTCTATACTAGTGGTCCTAAGAAGAAAGAAGCATGGAGAATGGATCTTTAATCTTTTGACCTTTCCTCTTTCTTAAGCAATAAAGAGGGATATGTAACAAAATCAATCAAATAATTAAAACAAAATAATTTAGATAATAAAAGTTGGGAAATTTAGATAATAACTGCAAATATTGCATTTGTTTTCAAAAATAATTATTGGGAACTTGGGAGGCGATACTAACAATCGACAATCTAGTGCTTCTGTTCTTGCTTTTGCTAGCCTTCCTTGCCTTAGAGGGTACTTCTATTATTTCTTATTGTTTCCTCGCATATTCAGTGTCGGTTTACTTTTATTTTACTTAAGTAATTATACTGTTTCATTCCCCAAAAATTTATTCCCTCGCCATCGCTGTTCCACAAAATCAAGAACCCTCCAACTCTTTTAACTAATAATTTCAACTTTCCGCTCCATGATTATGCTGCAGTGGAGGCTCTAGAATTTGTGCTAGTATTTATTGGAATTACACAATCTTCGCTCAACTTGATTTCTGCTTGGGGTTAGTTTTCTTTCTCTTGAATTGAGTTGATATCAACTGATATTCGTTTTGGGTTTCTGGATTGAGATGTTTTTAGTTGGAAGATTAAATCTTTATTGTTTTTTTTTAATTTTCTTGCTCCTTAATTATGGGTTCAAGAACGGAAAATCTTGAACTTTCGTGATCGTTATCTGTTACGCCCGCCTATTGATGTTTATACATTAGTTTCTTTGATTGAAAATTTCATTGCAAGACCTTGATTCTTGAACCATGATGGAGATAATAACTAGAATTTTGTGAAGTGAGGTTAGTTTTTGTTTTTATATTTATTTTAGGGGAGAGAGGCAAATATGTATGTAGTATCATTACTAGTCAGAACATTAGTTAGCTGACTTCAATCTCCCAATCCAAATAATCTATCCTGTTATAAATTTGAGAGTTCTGAAGAATGTAAGTTATTTGAGGGTTAGGTCTACTATTAAGTGTTTCCTTCCTACTTTGGTTTTATTGCCTTTATTGTGGTTTTTTTTCCAACTTGTACCTCTTTATTAGTTGAGTGTTTGAGTTTTTCCTTCCCATCCTTCTATGGTTATTCAGAAGCATCAGGAAAGCTAGATCTGCGTATACGATCACTGATGTCGAGCTCAAATATGGCATTGCCTTCAGAGGGAGCAGATCAACGGATGGGCTCAAATGCAAATTCATCTCTACCTACTCAGCAGCAAAGTCAGGCTTCCCCTCATGGTACTGTGGCAATTCTTTGGGACATCGAGAACTGTCCCGTGCCAAGTGATGTAAGACCTGAGGATGTGGCTGGTAACATTAGGATGGCACTGCGGGTTCATCCTGTTATTGATGGAGCTGTCTCTATGTTTTCTGCATATGGGGATTTTAATGCCTTCCCCAGGCGAGTAAGAGAAGGTTGTCAGAGAACAGGTGTCAGGCTCATTGATGTTCCAAATGGACGAAAGGATGCTGCTGATAAGGCGATTTTAGTTGATATGTTCCTTTTTGCTCTCGATAACCCTCCACCATCTTCTATCATGCTTATATCAGGAGATGTTGATTTTTCTCCAGCTCTGCATATACTAGGTCAGAGAGGATACACTATCATCCTAGTTATTCCCTCTGGAACTGGTGTATCGTCTGCTCTAAGTAATGCTGGGAGGTTTGTTTGGGATTGGCCTAGTCTTGCTCGAGGGGACGGTTCTGTGCCCTCTGTTAAGGGATTCAGACCACCTTGTGCAGGTGCAGCTAATGTTACTGGGCTCCTAAGGGGATGTCAGGTCAATGATGGTGTTGAAGCACAAACTGAAGAAGAATCGATAATGTATCGGGGAGCTTCAAGGGGATGTTACCGTAATACAAGAGAGATTCCAGTGGTGTCACAATCTTTATCCGATTATAATAGTAGTTCAACAGTGAAGATCCAAACTCCTACAGCAACAAGATCAAATAGTCTTTCGTATGGATTGAATGAAGTTTGCGAGGAAAATGACTTGTCATGGGTGCAGCCAGGAGATCTCAATGGGTTGAAGGGCCAATTGGTAAATATGCTTGAATTGTTCGGTGGAAATTTGCCTCTAACTCGCCTTCCAGCTGAGTACCAGAAGATGTATGGACGTCCTCTCTATGTTTCTGAATATGGTGCTGTTAAACTTGTAAATCTCCTGAAAAAGATGGTTGATGCAATCAGAGTTGAGGGGAGGGGCCAAAGGAAGTTTGTCTGCATCCGTAATTCAAATCCTGAACCAGTCCGTCCTACACCTACCGTGATATTGGCTAGACGGGAAAATAAGGGAAAAGCAGCCCAGGAAGATTATACCGACACAATGGTTGGAGCTGGTTCTTCAGATGAGTTATCAGAAGAAGAAAGGATGGCTATCGAAGAAAATGGTAGTAAAAGGGGAGGAGAGCAATTTAACTTTGAGATGACAAAGTATTCGCAGACTATGGATAACCTTAAAGAGTTTAGGTATGAGCTACAAGAGATCTTGGTGAGCTACTCTTGTCAAATTTTTCTTGGTGTTTTCGAGGAAAGATATCATCAAAGATACAAAAGAGCACTCGATTACTCGAGCTTTGGAGTGAATGATCTCGAAGAGCTTCTTGAGAAGGTAAGTGATATTGTAGTGGTGCAGGAGGAACCAGTAAGTAAGAAAAAATTTCTGATTGCTACTGGTGCATAATTGGAAGGAAATAAATAACCTAGCTGAGGTGGGGTCGTTTCTTCTTCAACCCGGTGACTATTCTCCATTACCACAAGGTTTTTATTTGGTAAGTGGAGCAGATAAATGTGTCCTCTTACCCACACTGTCTAACATAGTAAAGCTGTATTTTATAAGGAGTTATTACTATAGCACTACTCATTGAATCCCATCCAACTCAAATGGGGGAGGGGGGGCCTTTCTGTATATTAGCTTTTTCTTGAATTATCTACTTGCAATACAAAACCACATGTTCTCTTCTTTTATTTATCTTGTTGCCATTTAAGCATTGAAGCTTTTATCCTTGGGATGGTCTGTGTTGCCATGCTATGAATAGACTGTGTTTCCCTTGATCATTTGAATGTGCTGTGTTATCCTTGGGATGGTCTGTGTTGCCATGCTATGAATAGACTGTGTTTCCCTTGATCATTTGAATGTGCTGTGGAGACCGGTTGTCGAGCAAGCCTCCTATGGCATTGATATATGTTCTTTGAGGTATATAAGATGTTGAAGCTTTTGTCTCTTAAAGCTCCATTTTGTTTGGTTAAGCTAGAGTTGTTACATACCTAGTTACTTACTGATGGTGCAGGCTGCTGCTGTCGGCGAATCGCGTACAAGGGAATGGCTGCCTGCTTATTAGCCTCTTAGTTATGTGCTGATGGCTTCTAAGCTCTTCTTAGTGAGTTGGAAAATGATAGCCAGACTTCATTGTTTAAGTCTCTGCTATTTGATTGAAAAAAAGGGTTTAAAGTTCATGGAATCATATTTGATTTAGCTCGAGTCTCGTGTTTGTGCTTTTTTAATTACTTAAGGATTGAATATCCATACTTCTTGTTCATCTTATTGGTTCTTGTTCAACTTCTGGCTTCATACTATCCGATGGCATATTTGTAATTTTCATTGTGATCGGGACCGAACATATGTTGATTCGTTCTCGATGCCCGGTTCACGGTTTCGACTCAACGACAGCGTAAAGTTGGCAAAAACTTGTACCCAGTCCCCTACCTTAAAAAATATATACCTAATTTTAGATACCAAAAGAAAGATAAACCTCATAAATGAATGCTATTTTTGTTTGCAAAAAACCTACTAATTTTCCTATCACAACCAAATGCAAAACAAAGATATCAATCCTCATTACTTTTCTTAAATGATTCAAAAACCGCATCTTTTCTGCTGATTATTGTCCTGAACCTGCTTCTTCAAGACGACGGCATTCCAAAAAACGCATCCTCGTTCATTTCACGTGGCAATGAGCTTCGTGTACGAGGCTGGACTTTCCTGTTCTTTGTCGGGGGTAAACTTGTCAAACGGAGAGGATATTGTTAGGCGACTGAGGGGAGCCCATCTCGAGCAGGAAGCTCCGGCTGCAGTACGATCTCGACGTGCTCGAAGAAGACGCGAGATTCCTATCCCCACTGAAGAACACATTCTTCCCTCTGCTCTTCCTTCCTCTGCTCTCCGCTCCTTCGCCTTCTTCATCCTCCACAGCTTCAACGAACCCGCTGTGCAGAGGGTCAGAACTCTCGTAAAGAAGCCTCAGAACCTGCTTTATCGAAGGCCTTGCTCTGCCCTCTCTCTGGGTGCACCATCTCACAATTGCGATGACCGTCTGCAGCTGATCAAAGTCGTAAGTATCCCCCAGATAAGTATCCACGAGCTCGTCCAATCTCGACTCCGTCTCCAAAAATGCTTCGGCCCACTCGATGATGTTCTTGTTGTCTTGTATCGCTCTTCTTCCTGTAACCAGCTCTAGTAAAACGATGCCGTAGCTGTACACGTCGCTCTTCTCCGTTAGCTCTTGCGATATTACGTATTCCGGGTCCATATAACCTGACCATACACACTTCTTTAGTACAACAAACAAGGTATCGAAACGAGAAGCTGGTTGTTGGTCCAGATTGTAAGCCAACCTGGGGTTCCTCGTATATCTGTGTTTACCGGTTCGAAGAAAATCGAGCCGTTTTTTGAAGCGTGCACAAGGCCAAAATCAGCAAGCTGGAAAAACCGATGCCAATATAAGTGAAGTATGCATCATAGCTCGAAACGTAAATCCACGTATTGTATTCATTCAACGGTATATTACCTTGGCCACAAAGTTCTCGTCGAGTAATATATTGCTCGACTTCACATCTCTATGGCACAAAGGAGGGTCACAATAAAAATGAAGGTACTCCTGCAAATTGAAAATCAATTTAGGCATTCAAAACTATGTTATCACAACTTTGTGTGAATGACCATGCTCATCTAAATTACCAGTGCATTTGCCACGTCGATTGCAATCCGAATTCTCGCCTGCCAGCTTAGGGGAGTTCTACCTTGTGCTGAAAAACGAGTTGATTGAGCTAAACGTGTCGGAGATATGTAACAGAGTTGGATGTGTTAACAAGGTGAAGGCATACCGTGGAGATGATCCTTTAAGCTTCCATTTGCCATGAACTCATACATCAAGAACCTGTGATAAACTATGTTTAAGCCATCGTTTTTCGATATAAGAAGACGGGAGAAAAATAGATGAATAATGTACCTTTCATGCCTTTCGATGCAGAAGCCTCTCAACGAAACGAGATGGCGATGGTGCAGTCGAGCAAGGAGCTCAAGTTCTCTGCAGAAGTCACCTTCTGCCTGCTCTGATGCTTTGCTCATGCGCTTCACCGCTGCAACCAAACCATTCTGAAAATCTGCCTTGTAAACAACTCCGAATCCTCCTTGTCCGATAACAGTGCTGAAGTTATTCGTAGCTTTCTTCGTCTCTCTGTAGCTAAATTTTTTGAACGTTCCCGAGGGACCTTTACAGATACGTAAAATGAGTATATAATCCGAACCGAGGAACCTTGACTAGAAACTAGAACATACCATCATGAAACTTTCTTGCAGATATAGAAGCAGCTTTTGGGGACATGTCGTCGTTTGAATCGCTATCCTCCAGCTCTCCGTTTTTTCTGTGAATGAGGACAACCAAGATTGCAAGCATAATTGTAGCAAGCACTATAACTGCTATGCCAATGCCTAGAACCATCCGGAGGCGGCGAGGATGATTATTTTCCTTCAGAGATGTGTTTAGCGAAACCTGAGATGGACTGGCGGCAGCAGGCGAACGCGGTGATGCCTCGGGTGGAGGTGTAGGAGGTGGCATCCCTAAAAGTTTTCAGTTAGGGTTGTAATCTCAGGAAGCAACATGAGTAAATGGAAGTGAGTGGAGAATTATGAGAAACCAAGAATCTTACCTACAGGAAGCATAAGGCCTCGAACCCCAAAGAAACAGCTCGCGATGTCAATGGTCGACGCGTTATCAACTTGGCTAGCAAGCGCAGCAAAAGTTGCATCCCTACAAGTGCTCAATGTCACATTATCTGTAGGCCCTAATAGATTCCGAAGATACAGAATGCCAGCATTCAAACACCTTCGACAAGCTTTATCCTCCGATAGAGGCACTTTGCAGTTTGCAGCGACATCATCAAATTTCGGAGATTGAAGCATCTGTGTGACAGTTGATCGCCCTTGGCATTCGTAGTTTACGTGTATTTTGGGGCCAAAGCCGCAGAAAATTGTTGCATTCTTTGTTACTCCATAGAGCTCAAACGTTCTAGAAATGGTGTGAATGCAGCTATCAGACAGATCTGAAGTCACCCCCAATTTACTCGTTGTGTTCGCATATTGGGAGACGGAGATAGCAACCAGAGCATTGATGTAGCGACAACACTTCCCTCTATCTTGTGGAGTCGAGCACAGGGAGGCGGCTAGCGTGAAATTCGATCGGCTTAGGTCCAACGGGCAATCTGCATAGATTGGAGAACAAACATCATTTAAAGCTTTAGCATCCATAATTCGTCTTCTATGTCAGCTCCTCCCCCACAAACTCAGGCATGGATAAATATTAAAGAAGAAGATGCAAGAAAACTATTTGCCATACAATCTGCATCATAAATTCACCACACATATAGCTTCTCTTTCTGTAAGAACTAATATGGAATCAATGGCACTTAGGTTCAAGACTATAACACTTTGAAATGGTAGAATAATCAACTATGGAACCTTTACAATCCCAAACACCAAAAGATCATTTCCAAGATTTTGTAAGTACATGTCAACTACTTTGCAAGCAAAATTGGTACTCAAAGAAAGTAAAGATCTTTCATTAGTTCGAGCTAAATCAATACAATAAGCATGCATAGGAACACATAGATTCCTCTTAATCTTCTCCAAAATCACAACACTAACAGCCTCAACATACACCAATCTGCAAATAATGACACCAAGCAGACCCTTTTCATATCAAATCCAAAACACGTGAAATGCATATTCCAGCATAACAATAACCCAAACCATAAAAATACAAGCTTCCCAGCTCACCAATTAACCACTCAACCACGCAACCCCTAAATCCAAAAAAAATCAATTCCAACACTACATAGCAACAAAAATGCAGCACCCAGTTTCTAGCTTAGACACACCCACAGAGAGAGAAGAAGAAATTCAGAAATGGGGAAGAATAGATTGAAAAAAAGTGAAGTGAAGGGTGGGTACCAGGAGCAGCCATTGTTAGAGAAAGTGTACTTTGAAGAAGCAGCAGCACCAGCAGAGGAAGAAGCGGCCAGCACGGCGCCATGGGAGAAGAGTGGTGAAGCTGCGGCGCATTTGAGCCCATTGTAGGGAAGTGGAAAGAAAGGGAAATGGGGGAAGGAATGGGCAATGGCATTCAGGAGAAAGCAGTGCTTTTGACTAGTGGCGGACTATACTTTCCTTTATTAGTTTCTTTCTTCATTAAATTCCTCATACTCTTTATTAATTTCACCAAAATCATTGCTATTATATTGACGAAGAAAAAACCCTGTCATCAATTTCCGAAGCTCCTTCAACAGTTGAACTTCAAGTGGGGCCATGGATATGCCACAACTAAGCTTCGCTTGCTGCTTTAACACTCAAATTATCTTGATCAAGAATCAAGAATCACATACTCACACTTAGATTATGTAAATCATTAAATTCACTATACATCATTAAATTAAATGTACTATAGCACGTATTAACTGTGGCCAGACGGGCATAAAGAAAATTGAAACTTCACTCGTGCGGGATGAAAATTTGAGATCGAAACTCCAGAAATTCACCGTCTTGACTCATCTCGAATTTTTCGAACTTTACTTTTGGAAAAATTTAGGATTCATGATTGATCAAAACTTTCAATTTTTTGAATTAATTTTAATTTAAATTAAAAGTTATATTTTGAAACTAAACCAAATTTAATTTTATAAATTTTGAATTTTTTACTTTTGTTTGGAAAATTTAGACCCGAAATTGAGATTTATTTATTTTTTTCATTCAGCACGAGAGAGTCCCGAACAAGATCAGAACTAGAAATTGAAAAAATTTTGAGATCGAAATTTCAAGACTCTAAAACATGTATTTAATCCCGACCCCATTCTCAAATCTGCATGCCTTCAGTTAAACGTGTGAGTAAATGTCAATTGAGAAGTAGTAATAATGTAATAAAAAAGACAGAGAAGAAACCTAATTAAAACCTAGAAGATCCCAAGCCAAAATTCAAGGTCAAGAAACTTTTAAATAATATATTGGGAAGCATAATTTATAATTTATATGGAATATCAATGAATAATTTGTATATTTAACGGTAATTAACTCTATGATTAATCCAAATAACTGAACAACCATTTGTCCTAAAATAATTATAACTATATGTGTAAGAGAGCACGGGCCTGTGTTCGTGCTTCTTTATGCAAATATTTTGGTAATTTAATATGAAAATTACAGTTGCCTCAAAACTAAACTTCACAGATTTGTTTGAACATCAAATTATTTTTTCTTTTGTCTTCTTCCTCAAATTATGTTATATTCTGCTACTGTGCTCTCTCGTGTTCCCTTTGCTATTTTGTTTTCTTATCGTAAACAAAAAGAAAAGAAAATATAATAAAAGATAAAAGCATCATTCAATTATGCAGTGTATTATTATTATTATCATCATCCCCAAATATATATACATACCTGCATTCATTGTATCTTTCTCATTTTCCTATTTCTTTTGATAAAGCACATCAAAAGTTTGATATATATTTATTTTCTGTTTTTTAGATTCCATACAAATTTTGTCTTTTATATTTGGTAAGTAAGGTGGCACACAAAAAGAAATTAGTAATAATAAATCTTTATGCTTATATATAAATGCCCTACTAATATTTACTCTACTGTTTTAGAGTTCACAAGATATGATATACCTTTCTCGGTTTCTCCACTCGACAATAAAATATACTTAAATAAAAAATTTACTTTGGTAAGTTGCCAATATTTTGAAATACTGTGTAATTAAATTAATAATAATAAGTAGTGTGGTAGAATCGTATATAAATATATTAAAATAAGACGAAATTTTGGTGTTCCCACAAAACAAGAAACTGTAAATTCAGACAGGTCGTTGGATAAAAAAAAATTGAAAATTAATTATTATTTTATCACATATTTTCATGATATAAATTTATTCCTCAAAACACAACCTTAAATAATAAAATTATTAAATTAGTTTAAAATTAAAAAATTTATAATTTATATATCAAAATAAACATCAAATTATTTGAATTATTTTTATTACTCAATAGTATCATGTAAAAACTACACCTAAACTACAACTTTTTTAATACTATCAAATAAGTTTCCTCTCTTGGCCAAATAAAATAAAGGAATAAAAAAATAACAGAATAGTAAAACCATCTTTATAATTTATATTATGTTTAATTATTTAATGAAAAATCATCGTAAATCATCTTTTTCCTTTTTCATGAAATCTCATCTGTTTCCTATTACGTGACATACGACATATGATGTAGTTTCTACGGTGATCTACGTCTAACTCCCAATACCATTACCATTAATAATCTATGGAAGATATATGATTAAATTTCCCCAATTAATATAATATAAAATTTATTTCCTAGCTAAAGGGTATAAAATTTAGTGATAATGGGTAAAAATACCCAATTTTAAAATGATTCATGTACAAACTAACCTAAACCTAATGTTACATGCACAAAATACCCACTTTTTATGAAAACAAGAAAAGTGTCTCCCAGATTGTCTTGATTTTGGCAAAAGTAAATTATTTAAATTGTACAGAACACCATTATAGAACAAACATAAAAAATCTGAAAAACATAAACATTGTACAATGGATAAAACACAACCACCACCGGCGGCTAAGAGGCACCACCGGTGGGTGTAATCCAACAACATTTATCCACCGGTTGGACCATTTTTTAAGATAAAAAAATATAATATCATCAAATGCCTAACAACCGGTGGCTAAATAAGAGAGATATGCAACCACCGGTGGTTAGCCTAACCACCGGTGGTTGCTCCGTAGCCACCGGTTGGACCATTTTTGAACAACACAGGTACTATCAACACCGGTGGGGGGCAGCACGAGCTTGGCGATGGTGATGATGGCTGCGGATAACTGATGGAATTGGGGAAGGAAAAGGATAACCGATGGAATTGGGGAAGGAAAAGGAGAACCGATGAAGAAAAGAATTGGGGAAGGAAAGGATAACCGATGGAGAGGATAGAGAAGAGCAGCTCACCATCACCACCAGTTATCATCACCAGAGGAGAGAGAGAGAAGAGGAAGAGGAAGAAGAGAGCAACTGTGGTTATTCACAAAATTTTAACATGGTATCAGAGCGAAAAACTTCTGGTGTGCGACTCTAATCCTCTGAATTTGATATCTGTGGTTCTCATTTTGCAGATTTTCAGATTTTCGGTCATTCTTCTTCATTGTTGATTTCTCTCTTCTGCAAATCTTCCTTCATCATGATTAGTCTCTATTTGGTTCTCTTCTCTGGTAATATCATTCTCTCTCTTCAAAATCAAAATCAGTTTCTTCTTCTTTCATTTCACTATTGATTTTGGGAAGAACTCTGTATCTCGCCGATAAAATCGGTCGTCTCTGTTTCTGTTTCCGTTACTTTGTTGAATTTTAGGAAAAGAGACCAATTTTTACCACTTTTGATAAAGTGAGTATTTTTTACATACATTTTTAGTTTTTGGGTATTTCTTACCTACATATTTTGATGGTGGGTAGTTTTAATTTTGTCCCTAAAATTTAAATAAAATTATAACGACTGTAAATTCAGTCTGAGTCTGAGCAGTTAAAGTGAAAAATATTCAAGATAAGGTTGAAACTTGAAACATTTATGAGCATATTTATACATTTGCCGAATAAACAGAGTAAAATAAGTAGGAGTATTTATTATGAAGAAAATTAAAAAAGAATTTAATGAAAGGTGAAGCGCGGGATTATATAAACCCAGACTAGCTTCATTGCTTTCAAGCTTCTCTTCCTTCAACTGACTTCCAAGTAGCAACGCTAATCAGTTTTCAAGATAGCGAGGGAAATGACGGTTACACATCGGAATCACTTTCTCCGGTAACGGAACTTTTTCATCACGTTACATAACTACGTGGATGTGTACGCTGTTGATGATTCGGAATCATGTGTTTTTGAATCGGAATATGGATGCAGATACGGTTTCGTGATGAGTTTTGAAATTCTGGTGCTGTTATTCGTTGTTTTCCTCGTTGGAAATTCCTCTGCTCTTAAGGTAATTTGCTTCTTCTCAGAAGATTTGCAAAATTCACGGATAAATACAGATATCTGTGTGAGCGTGTGTTTACTGGTGAATTTTCGTTTGACGGTTACAGCGTGGGGATTTCTGCTTCACGAGCAAAAGCTGCGATGCAGGGCTGCACTGCGAGACTTGCCTGGCAAATGGTAACGTCAAGCCGCGGTGTGCTCGAATTCAGCCTATCAATCCTCTTTCAAAGGTGTGTTTTCGGCGCTTAATTCAGAGCTTTTGCTAATTTATTGCCAACTCCATCCACATTCCCATTGAAATTCTGAATACTTGGTTCTGTCGTTGAGTTCGAGGAGATGATTTGCCCATTGTAGTGATTTTGTGCTGTATAAAAATACCCAGCTCGAACACAATTTGATCGAGTATCTGGAAGGAACTACATTTCCCAATTGATTAATTTTGGTGATTAATCTTTGATACAATCGCAATTCAGGTGAAAGGACTGCCCTACAACAGTTACACGTGGCTAACCACTCACAACGCCTTTGCCAGATTGGGAGCGAAGTCGGCAAATGGAGGCATAATTCTATCGCCACAGAATCAGCAGGACTCCGTTACTGATCAGCTAAACGTAACGCATTTCATTTTCTTAATTTTTTAAAATATTTGTAATTTTTTATGTTTTTTTTTATGCCGTTCATGTGAATATGGGGTTGGGGTTGTTGGGAGCGTCCATAAAGACGTCGTCCGTTTTTGCCGTTTTTCCACTGGTGATGGATAAATGTTTGTTGGGTGATTAAATATTTCAAGCCGTTGACAGTAGTTTCAAATTAAGAATTTAAGGCCTTTTCACTTAATGCTTTGACAGGGAGTGTCGTGCTATATGTAGATGTAGTTCTGGCATAAATATCAGAACTACTGCCAAGAGGCATGGGGTCCATTGCTGTATAAATTATATGTTTCTCCTGAGTTAATGCTCCGTTCGTTTTGTAAGCAGGGTATATTATTTATACAAAGCTTCCGTGCTGTCCTGATTTTAGACTTGGCGGAGAATCATGATAGTGAAGTCCTAGTTTCGTTATGCGGAATATATTAATGAAAACTTCTATCTTTGCTTTTAAGATTGACAAACATGCTTCAAATTTTGATCTAAGAATGTAGGACGTGTGTTGCCTTGTATTAATATACAATAAAGTTACTGAATCCTGATGCTTTTGAAAGTAGTTTTTATATTTTGCTCAAAGAAAAAGAAAGTTGTGTTTTATACCTAAAGCAAAGAGAAATAATGCTGGAAACTAATTAATTAAAGTCTGATCAAAGTATGAGCATGAGGAACATTATTTCTGAAAGTTTTGTCTATTGAAGATTATTGAGCTTCTCATGGCATCATGATTTTAAAAAAGAAACAGCTTTATATGCATCTACTGAAGCTTGCTAGTTATTCATTATGTTTCTTTGTTTTCCCCTAATAAATAGATAAATAGAGGTGCTGATGCTGTTTATTGTGTAAGTACTTGGTTGATTGTACACTATCTTTGACGGCTTATGTTACAACATGCATTACAGAATGGGGTAAGAGGGCTGATGCTGGACATGTACGACTTCGAGAATGACATCTGGTTATGCCACTCATATGGGGGAAAATGCTTCAACTACACAGCTTTTGTAAGTATATGATACATGAAAGCTGTTGCCACAATGAAATAGATTGCATTCTGGTAAATGTTTGATTTTCTTTTACAAAGAACGCATAATTGTCCTAAATAATTTGTCCGGATCTAATAATGTTCGTCCTTAGAGTTCATAAGCAAGCTCTAATTGATTCTAATCCCCAGGGTTTTGTTTATAGGTACCGGCAAAAAGTGTTCTAAACGAGGTTCATGAGTTTCTTGAAGCAAATCCAAGTGAAATAGTCACCATTATCATAGAAGATTATGTTGCATCTCCTTATGGACTGTCAAAGGTATTCAATGCCTCTGGGTTGAACAAATACTGGTTTCCAGTATCTCGAATGCCCAAATACGGTGGAAATTGGCCAACAGTTGATGATATGATCAGGCAGAACCAGCGTTTAGTAGTCTTCACGTCTAAATCTTCCAAGGAAACTTCAGAAGGCATTGCGTACGAATGGAGATACGTCATAGAAAATCAATGTCAGCTTGCCTTCATACTCTTGGAAATCATCAATATCTGTAAGTCTTCAGCCATTACTAATAGGGTGCTCTGAATTCCGCAGATGGTAATGGTGGAATGGTAGCTGGATCATGCCCTCATCGTGCAGAATCACTTGCCATGAATGACACATCAAGGTCCCTAGTCCTAATGAACTATTTCCCGGATAATCCAGATGTGGCAACAGCTTGCAAACAGAATTCAGCCCCTTTAACTGATATGATGAACACATGTTACCAAGCTGCTGGTAAAAGGTGGCCGAATTTTATCGCAGTTGATTTTTACAAGGTAGATTTTTGCATGAAATCTAGAAACCATTTGATCTTCTCAATTAATCTCTCTCATATATTTTCAATTATTCATTCATTTCCGATGATGCAGAGAAGTGATGGAGGTGGAGCACTAGATGCAGTAGATATGGCGAATGGTGAAAAGGCTTGCGGCTGCAAAACTATATCATCTTGCAAGGTCTGCTCTTAATACCTCTTAACTAACAATGTTTCCCTTCTCATGTCTATGAACCTTAATTATAATGTGCAGGAAAACATGGCATATGGAGAATGTGTAGCACCAGAGGCAAGTAATGGTGCAGCAGCTAAGAATGGGACCTGCTCTGAAGGTTTGAGCACCTCACCCTTTCAATCACAATGGATGTTCATATCCCTACTTGTTCTTATGGCTATCTTTTCACTATGAATGTGCAAATTAGAAACCGTTCGTTCATTTTTATTCTGTTATTCTTTTTGATTGATTTTATACAAGAAAAGCTGCTCACTAATAATAAATCATGAGATACTCCTATACAAGTAGAGATTGCAGGTCATGATATACTGGTTTCGTTGCCACTTGTGAATAGAATAGCAACCACATGAACATAATAATAGACCTTAGGGCTTAGACTTCACTCTTTTAAATAAGATCTCTTTCTTTAATTTGGATCCATCCTGGCTCTTTTTCAATCTTTTTAATGGGCTTTGTGAAAACGTGGGCCGAAATTAATATGGGCCTATATAATTTTTTTTTTAATTTCAAATAAATGTTATTTATAATTCATTATTATATTATAAATTTTTTACTAAATATAATTAAAATAATAAACTTATTTGTAGAATATAAAGCGTGTGAAATAAAATAATCGAATCACATGGGGAAAAACCGAAGGATTTATTACTTAATTGGAAGTACAATGCAGGCAGGGCTCAAGGCTCGAGGAAGTGCATACTGAAAATTAATTAATGAAACCATTTGACTATAAACTGAACATACTAGTTTTAATAGTGTTTTAATTCATTGAATTTTGTTTTGGAACAGCTCACAGTTACCGAGAATTAATTTGCTGGAGTACCTTAATTGAATCATCATAGGGTCGTAGCCTATAGAATTGGTGATTAAGATATTTAATCTCACTTTCGTTAGTGGATTTAGCATCACGGAATATGTCATGTAGCAAGTATAGTAGTAAAATAAAAGGACAGGATTCACACGCACACACACATTACATTGGATACAGAGTATTAATTACAGATAATCCACACCAACCAACCACAAAGTTTGATTTGATTAAATGTAATGGAAGGTAAGGTAAGGTAAGGGGGAGTTGCCTTTATAGGAAACAGACCACGTTGGGGAGCAGTGTGGTGAGTTCACAATTAGACCATACAACTCATTTGCTTGTTATTTAATCCGATGATAGACTAGTAGTATAGTAGTATCACTAGTAGTTTAGTGCCCTAATTACACATCACTTCTTGTCTTGATGCCCCACAAAACTACTACTCCATTAGAGTTAACTTAAGCATTTAAAAAAAAAACAAAAAACAAAAAGCAAACTAGCATTATATAATCTTTTAAAATATACATCTATGCGGTGTTGTGTTTTCCTTTATAAAATAATTATTTTCATAATTTCCCTAGATTCATTTTATCTAAATAATTATAGGAGTATATTTTAATAAATGATGTGGAGAAGCAAATAATCCTACTTATCTCATTCGCTATTCTGCTTTGGTCTGATTTTATATCCAATAACTAAATTTATTATTTTAATTAATTATTTTTAAAAATAAAAAAATTATCAGAATATAATGAATCATAATTTGCAATTATTTGAAAATTTTAGGATATATATATCCTGATTTTGAATTATGAATCCTGAAAATCAATTAAAAGTACATATATACCTTTTTGTATGGGATGAACTCTGGTACTGAGTATAACATTGAATTTTGAAATTAAAAAAAATAATAATTATAAGACATGATGAGGTACAGAAGTGAAACATTGAACCTATTTGGAAACATTGCATTCGCAGAATTGCTTCTCTCACTCAATATACAAAAACCAGTAATTAATATTAAGTTGAAGTGAAGGATAATTAAAGTGTGATGTTAAAAATTAAATCTAAAAACAAGTTGGGGAACTACTTTTCTAGTAGCTGATCACTCATGATTTTACTTTATATGCATTAGGAAACCTATAATATATTGCTTGCTAATTTCAAATAATCACACCTTTAATACTATTGACATGTTTGACATAGGTTTAGTTAAAAGACCACTAAAGCTACTTTTAACTTTAGTTCAAAGCTAAACATATATATACTATGCCCACAGGAATCAAATTCTAGATGCCTTCAATTGGTGATATATATGTCATAGCCCCACCACTTTAAATCTTAAAAGAAAATAGTGACATTAACCCAATTAATATTTCAATAGTATTAATTTATATTTATTTAGCAATTATGCATTTTATAAATCTTACATTTTAATTAATACTTATGATTGTGTCAAGTCCAAATCAATTGAAATCATGCATGATGTTTTAGTGAAAGAGAATGATAAAAGTACTTAAATCATGCTAACTTATTATCTTAATTAACATGGGTCCATTTGTGTTTTTATTGTATTTTTGACTGGAATCTTACTTATCGAACTATAACACTCAAATAATTACAAATTAAATGGATTATATGATGTACTAATAAACATTATATTAATGCAATATGACATTTACATTGCATCATCATTTTGCAAAGCTAGTTGTCCATTAATTTCTTCATTTTACTCGACAAATGTTTTAAGAAAATAATTTAATTTAAGATATATTATGTATTGAATTGTATTTAAGTTTACGCCCTATTTAATGGAGAATAGTTCACTTATAAAAGAGAATAATAACTGAAGAAAGTTGTTTCCAACTTTCCATATTTCATACTCATAAAGAGAAAATAACTCAGAAGTTCAGAACCTTTTTTCAAAAGAGGTGAAGTCATATTCCCCTAAGAATGTTTTTATGTTATATAATAAAATAAATAAAGTAAGAACGACAGAAAAGAAAATTTAGAAGATGATAATTTTTAATTAGTGATATCTTAACCAAAAGTTTATATGCGATAAAAGTATCTATCATATACTCATACTTTTCTTATTTCTTTTTCATTATCTTATAACTTTTCTAACCCTTTATGCTAACTTCTTAAGTTATAATATATTTATATAACATCACTTGTTGATATTTTTATAATCACTTATATAATATGTGTATATTAAATATAGCAGTTTGGAGCTTTAGGAACAAAGATTAATTACCCTAAATTAAGTAATGATGAAAAATTTCCAACCACAGATTTAATATAATCAAGCACTCATTACCTTTATTTCCAATGTAATTATTGTCACATGATCCTCCTCTCTTGTCTATGGGGATTCTATATTGGATAGGTTTTTTTAAAAAGGATTATAAAATTAAGGAGCATAATCATCATTTTATTTGCATAAATGGGGCCAATAAGATGTGTTTCAGATGACATAAATTATGAATAAGTAAAAGTAAAAGAGATTAAAGTATGACGTTAATTCATAGAGTTGTGTAATAATTGCAATATCAATTAAGTTTGGTTTAATCAATAGGTGAATGTTTCCTCTAAATTTTAGATCTGAATATTAATAAAAACAAACAAAAACAAAATATCAAGATCTAAATCAGATACTCCTTTCGTTACTCTTTAGTTGACACGTTTTATATTCTACTGAGTCTATTATAATAATGAAATGTGTGAACTAAAGAGGAACGGAGAGAGTACTATATACGATTTACAAACCACGTTGATGATGGATATATGTATATCAAGACTAATAAGATTAAGGAAAAAAGGGAATTAATTGAACGTGTTGACAAGTATAATTACGTGTCAAGATATGTGCAATCTATATTTAATACACCTCTATCCCACTAAAAATGACGTAATTTGATAAATTCTGTAAGTTTTGATCCTATTTCAATTTTAGTGGGAGAGAGTATTTTGTAAATGAATTAATTACTATACAACTGAAACAAAAAATATGTTGAAAATTAAACAAGATTGGCAGAGGTAGAATGGAATTACATTATTCCAAAACACCTGAGCTGGCAGCCTCACGTGCATGCCAACACACTAAGTAATTAATTTAACTTATTATTAAAATATCATAGTATGTAATGGAGTAATATATACTACTAGGATTTATAAAAAAAATAAATAGAACATGATACTATGATATTATGAGATAATATTTTGTGAATAAATACTAGTGCATTGAAAAATACAAGTTTGACCAATTACAGACACCCATATCAAGAAAAGTCCAAGCCTGGCCTGACCTCTTGTAAGGTGTAACTCGATCGAGACCATAAGTTATAGCTAATAAATTGGGTATTTAATGCACCTTATTCCATTATACTACTATTATTAGTGCATGCACTGCATGCGTTATGAATATGATGTACCCAATATCAAATACTCAAACACTAATTTGAAAATAAAATAAAATACAAAACAATTTGTGACACTATCTGATTAATTTGATCCAATATATATAAATGGAGGCATTTATAGAATATGGAAATTAATAATGAAGGTAGGTGGGTGAACATTTTATCTAGCTTCCCCATTTTTAAATTATATTTATCATTACTACAATAATTAATTAGAGAAACACCAAGTATTTAAACTCATTAAAATCGCCTTTGACTACCCCTACAAAAACGCCGGCTCATTCTACCATTCAATTACGTCATGTTTGATAGATTGGATATGATATAATAAGATATGATAAAATTAGTCAATGAAGTAAGATTAGCTTAGATGAATTATCTTGGATTTGTGTTTGGTAGACAATATAAAATACATGATAAAAAGTTAGAATTAATTAAATCGTGTCACGCACTTCACTTTTTTTTGTTATATATAGTGGCGTACTTAATTTAATAGGAAAAAATATAATCAGTTAGCGGCGTAGATATATATATAAATAGCTAGCGTTGTTCCTAATTAATTATATACGTGGATGTAATGAAGCTAGCACATAAAAATATCTAAGACCTAAGTGAAGAATCATTGTAACAAACCTAATTAATGTGTGTGTGATATATATATATATAGTAGTCCATTTAAAGTAAAGGAGTGAGAAGGGAAGCACCTGATTCCAACACCCCATCCATCCCCACCATTCTCCAAACTATAAACAAACGTCATCAATACAAAAATACACAAATCAAATCAAATCAAATCATCAAATATAATTAAAATAAAAAAAGGTAAAAAGTAAAGAAAGGAAAGGAAAGGAAGAAAGAAGAGGAGATGGAAGGAAGGATAAAATAGATTCTCTCCATTCCAATCCAATCCAATCCAATCCATTGGAGTGACTGTAAGTGACATATAAGTGATAATAGTGGAAGTGTGTGGGGGATGTTATAATTCATAATTGGGGTTGGGAATGGGGGCCCAAATTCAAAAAATTAAACAAAACAAAAGTAGGAAGAGAGACAAGCTGTCCTCTTCTTTGACCTTTGACCACCCCTCATCACCCCCTACTTTTCTTTTCATTATTTATTTATTACTACTATATTACTCCCTCCGTCCTCGAAAGTGTTTAACACTTTGACTTTCACGGGTTTTAAGAAAAATTGTTGACTTTTGTGTAGAGTGTGTAAGGAGTGTAAAAGGTGTAATGAGTGGAGTGTGAAATGAGTGTAAAAGTAGAGTTAGTGGAGGTTGGGTCCCACATGATTTATAATTTTTAATTGGATTGTGTGTATAGAATAGTTACTATAAATGGAAAGTTTGAAGTGTTAAACACTTTGGTGGACGGCCTAAAAAGGAAATATGTTAAACACTTTCGTGGACGGAGGGAGTATATATTATGTCTTCTTCTTCTCTTCTATACTATGCTCCATTGTTGTTAGTGCTCTACGCCCGTTCAAGATGACTCATTTTTTCAATTACTTCTGTTTCATAAAGTTGGTTTATTTTTTTTATAGTAATTTTTTTAGGATTAAATATATTGAGTAAATAAAAAAAAAATAGAACTTTATTAGTCTGTGTGCCTAAAAAAATAGTTTATCTTAAATGAGATAAATATAATATTAAATATATTTGACTCTTATTAATATTTTCTCCCTACCTACCTACCTTCCTTCCATTATTATCATATATTGCTCTCACTCCCACTCCCACTCCCACCTTCTTTCTTCCCTTTACGTTGCTTATTTCACTATATTATATACTCACTCCATCCTTACTTTTGCATGCTTTCCTTCACCTACAAACCAACAGCTTCTTCTCCTTCTTCCTTTTTCTACGATATATAAGCAAACCAACATCATTATAAGTTTCTAATTAACTGAAAATATTACGTACTGACTTAAAATACTAACTCCCTTATTAATGGGGTTGCTAGCTATGATCATATATCCTAGCTAGCTAATCTTGAATTATTGATCCAAAATAGCCAATGACAAGTGTTGAATTTGGATGTTTCCTCCTCCTGCTGCTGAGTGCTGAGGGAGGCTTCTTCACTTGTTCCTTTTCTTGGGAATCTCCAACTTAACCTATGTTGTCATTAATGAAGAGTTGAAACACCCAACCACAAACTAATGCTAATACTCCATTCATTTACCACTCACCAGATCAATGCCATGCACTTTTTCCTTCAATTCATATTTACACATCATTTTACTGCCTACCTAGGAGAGATCGGAGTTATATTTTGAAAACCTTATCTCATCACATAACTAATACTTCTTCCCACTAATTGTTTCTATTTTCAATTTTCATGTAAAAAGCTAATCTTCTTTCGGGGCCTGCCTAATTAACGTCATATATTATATCATTTCGTGGTAGTAAACTAGAAACTTTCAAATTTAAATTATTCCTAAAGGGGATATGAAAAATAAAAGGAGTTTCAGCCATTTCTTTATTAATTTATCCCAGTAACTGCTAATAGCATCATATCCCTAACAAGGTGTATATAGCATTAGAATTAGTTTATTCTTAATTAGACTCAGCTCCAAATTTAATTGCGACGTGTAATAGATTATTAGATATATAAACAGGTTACTAATAAAATTATTATTCCAGAATCTAACAAGTAGTAGAAAGGTTGTAGAAGTATCTATTAAAGTTTAGGAATTTCCCAAGAACTTGACCAAAATTTGAAGTGATGAGGCATGGTGATGCAACCATATCCTCTACCACAAAACGATATGCTGCATGATCATCAATAAAAGAATCTGACAACCCCAGAACCAGAAAAAACAAAATATCAAGAAATTGAGAACCATTCACCTTGATTTAATTCTATTCAAGACTGATGTAAACAGGAGTCAGATTTTGACCAAAAAGAATAGCACCTAGTATAATATACACATATATATATATATTTAAAAGAACAGGACCCCATCCTAATCCAGTCTCTCTCTCTCACCCCATATTCCCTTGGACCATGAAACCCCACAACAACCTAACCAAGGTTAAGAGCCTGAGTTAAATGAACCACACGTGTGGCGGATTAATGGGAAATGTGCACATAGTACAAATCTGCAGGGAAATGTCCCTCTGTTTCTATTCGGTATATAACCCACCACTCCCCCAACATGCTCAAACAGAATTTGCAGTCCCCTCTGTTTCAGTATCACTCTTTTTTTATACTTGTTGTCCCTCAATTTCATTCTTGTTTCCTCCTTTCGTTTCTCACTTCTGGATTATTCAAACAAATATATATACTCGATTGAAAAGAGAGGGTTAGAAGAACATGCCAGCTGGTTTGGAGCCTTTGGATATCGGGGTGCAGATTCCGTACTATTTCCGGTGCCCGATTTCTTTAGAGCTCATGTGTGATCCTGTCACCGTTTGTACCGGTCAAACGTACGATCGCTCCAGCATCGAATCGTGGGTGGCTACCGGCAACACCACGTGCCCGGTCACAAGGGCCCCACTCACTGATTTCACCCTCATTCCGAATCACACTCTCCGCCGCCTCATTCAGGATTGGTGCGTTGCGAACCGCTCATTCGGAGTGGAGCGGATTCCCACTCCAAAGCAGCCTGCCGACCCGATTCTGGTTCGGACTCTTCTGAACCAGGCTTCGGCCGGATCCGGGCCGTTTAGCGTTAGAGTTGCGGCTCTGAGGCGGCTGAGAGGGCTAGCTCGTGACTCGGAGAAGAACCGATCCGTTATTGCTGCGAATGACGCGCGCGGGGTTTTACTCTCGATTGTGTTCGCCGACGTCGGTTCGATTCCGTCGGAATTGAATCTCGAGTCGATTGCGATTTTGTCGATGTTTACTCTCTCGGAACCGGAGTGTTTATACGTGGCTGCTGACTCGGAAAGGGTGAGTTATTTGGTGAATTTACTGTTCCATTCGTCGATCGACGTCCGAGTCAACTCGGCGGCGTTGATCGAGTCCACCGCGGCGGGGTTACGATCGCCGGATCTCCGCGTGCAGTTCAGCAGCGCCGACGGTGTGTTTGAGGGTATTATCGGTATTTTGAACTATCCGTTAGCTTCTCCTAGGGCGGTTAAAACCGGAATCAAAGCTCTGTTCGCTCTGTGTTTGGTGAAGCAGCACCGCGACAGAGCGGTGGCAGCGGGTGCCGCGGAGGCACTGATCGACAGGCTCGCGGAGTACGAAAAATGCGACGCCGAGAGAGCTCTGGCAACAGTGGAGCTTCTCTGCCGGATTCCGGCGGGGTGCGCGGCGTTCTCCGGTCACGCGCTAACGGTGCCGATCCTGGTAAAGATAATCCTGAAGATCTCGGATCGCGCGACGGAGTACGCAGCGGGAGCGCTGCTGTCGCTGTGCTCGTCGTCAGAGCGAGCAAAGCGGGAGGCGGTAACGGCGGGCGTGTTGACTCAGTTGCTGCTATTGGTTCAAAGCGATTGCACAGAAAGGGCGAAGCGTAAAGCGCAAATGCTGCTCAAGTTGCTGCGCGACTCGTGGCCCGACGACTCAATCGCCAACTCGGATGATTTCGCTGCAAGCGACGTCGTTCCCTTTTAATTGCCATTTTATAATAATAATAATTTTTAAAATTTTGATTATTTTAGTTGATTAGGTGAAATTGCATTTCTTACAAGAGACAATTATTATTAGCATCAGAGGTACATAAGCCGTTTGTATGTATTTGTATCTACTTTCTTTAATTTTTAAATTATCTTCTTTGATGCATTGGAAAAAATCAATCTTTTTTTTATTTGTAATTGTAATTGAAAAGGGCATATAATTAGAAATTTGGAGTAGCATTAAACATGAAATTAGTAAGGTTGGTGGAATAATATTTGTGACACTTATGAAGTTTAAATAGAATTGAATTATATGTTGAAGTCCCTTTGACCATTGACCGAGGAGAATAATGTGACAGGGTGGCGCATGCATATAAAAGGCTTGTCTCTTTTATGTAATAATATCTGCTTATTATTATTGTCATTATTCTTTACTTTATTCAATAATATATATCTGTTCTATTTTGAGTCTGACTAAGAATATGCATTGAATTACGATAACTGGTATTTTTTTTTTTTTTACTGTAAATAATTGATAAAAGCAGGGGAATTATTAATATTTGTATTGGATTGTTTGGTCACAGTCATCTAAAATTATTGGAGTTGGATTTTGGAATGAGGCAGAATGAAAACCCTACACATTGAGACAATGAAAATGGGATCTCACATGGGCTTTGGAATTTTGTCTTTAAATTGTTTGCCACCTGTTCTCATTCTTGCCCAACTCCTTTTGTCTTTTTGTTTTTTATAATTTTAATTGTATTTAATTAATTCTAAAAGTGGTGGTAGTATAAGCCCATTACTCAAATTAGATAGGCTGAAAAGAGATGGGCCTATTTTATTACATTGGGCCATTATTATTGGTGATATAATTTATCTAAGTAAATTATACTCCCTCTGATGAAAGTGGTCCAATTTCATTTATCAATGGGTGTGTCCAATTTCATTTATCAATGGGTGTGCTTTATTGAAAAAGGAGGACCATTTTCATGGGACGGAAGGAGTATTTTTTTGTCTAATTAATAACGACTTATTTATTTTTACACGAAAATCAATAAACACTCAATAACTTATTTATTTTTTACACGAAGATCAATAAACACTCGATAAATATTTATTTACAAAAACTCAAAAAATATTCCATGTGTTAATTTTTATCTAATAAGTAAATGAGTTTTAATGGAATATTCCAAAATGGAAAATGGAATATTCCAAAATGGAAAATGATCGTTGTTAACGGGAAGGGAAGATTTCAACTTCAATAGAAAGGGTCTCATATTTGGAAATATAATGCAAATAATATCTCAAATGCAAGCACAATAATAGTATTATCAGTTGAAAAGCTTAAAAATGAAACAACAATTATTATGAGAGAGTCTGATTTGGAATGAAGTAAAGGAAAGTAATTAGGAATTAAAAAACGTCATTATTTCTGCTGCAGCCTCCTTGAATATCTCTTCAACTGGGAATGCCTGCATGAACTGCCCATTTGCCTGCTTATATACATACATATAAGTAATTAATTAATAAAAAATAAAAAAATGATTTTGTAAAATGAATAAAAAGGTGAGGATGGGATGTTACTCGGGCATGGATCATGATGATGCAACCGGCGGCCGGATCGGAAGAAACATGGGCGGAGAGGATCTCCAGATTGTTCTTGTCCATGACGAAGCAAACGGCGGAGAGGAGGCCGGGCTTTCTGACGCCGCACAGGCTCATTTGAGCATCTCTCCCGCAAACGTTGATGATGACGTTTGGGGAAGTATATGTGTTGAAAACGGGCGGGTATTGGAAGGCCGGGTTCGGGTCTGGTAGAGGCGTTGCCGTTCCCTGATCGGCTATGAATGCTTGTCTTGATTGGATGGTGTCCCGCTTTCGCTGTTCCAGCTCTTCAAGAGTTTGCTTCAGATGTCTTATGTACATTTCTGCTCCGTACACTATGCTCGCCTTGTCTGTCTGCACCAGTACCATTTTCCACACACAGATAACACTGTAAAAGGAACATCTTTTTTGGCCATCTTCAAGAATTTGTGTGTGTGTATGTGGTGTCACAAAAACAGAAAACAAAACAAAAGCTACTTTTGGAGAAACAAACTCTGGGGACATACATGTCATTTTACTGTAACAAAAAATAATGGAAAAAAAGAGGGAATGAAAGATCCGATGAATTGGAATTTCCCTATTGGTCCAGGTGATTCCGATGGTTCCTTAGAGATCGATTCACTCTGCGTAGATTGACTGTACGTAGAAAACTGGTCATCACTTCTGATATCTTCAGGTCTTTTCACCAAAAACCTTCCTCAATTGAACTTTCAACTTAAAGATCTTGTCATTTTTACTCAATATGAATTTTAATAATATATTCTAATTTTGTGAGACAGTGTGTGGTAAATAGATCTTTAGATCCAACAAATTTATTATTTTTAATAGAACTAAGTATTAAGTGGAGTGAATTCACTTATTATAAATGAAAATTTTGAAGTATAAAGATCTTTTATAAACGAATCGAAATGACAAAATATAAAGAATTTTCGTAAATAAATTTTAAAACAAGATCTGATAAGTAACAAATCAACAAATTGGAATTCATTTAGCATCAATTTTTTTCTTCCATTTGAACTCATTTTAATAATCCTTTTAATCGCTTTAATAAGTGTTATTTCTATAGCGCGTCAATAATAAATCATTTGAACTCATTCAATAATCCTTTTAATCTCTTTAATAGGTGTTATTTCTATAGCGCGTCAATAAGAAATATTTAAAACAAGTAATTCAAATCAACTTAATTAACACAAAAGGCCTAATTTATTAATTTGAATTACTGTTTAAAATAATAAAAAAAATAGAATAGTAAATGCTTTATTTTTAAATCGATCTGTTACCAATCTCCTTCCTTATTTCACATTTGTTAGAACCGAATCTATTCAATTTTTGTTCAGATTAAAACGAATCAAACGGATCTGGATAGGAATGACTAATATTTGTTAGGGTAAAATAGTTGAAGAATGTTGTTTTTGTATGCATGATATAGAAATGAGTAAATATATATATACCTTTTCAGGGACATTAGGGAGCAAAGCATGAAGAGTGGAGAACATGTTCCTCATTTTCCTCCTCCTCTCCCTCTCCGTCCATATATGATCCTCTGTCTCACCGCCGATCCTCTTCTTCCCCTTGGCCGCCGGAGACGGCGGCGCCGGAGCTACCTTCTCCGCCGCAGACTTCATGGCTTCTTCAGCAGTAGCTGATAAATTTGGAAATGGTGGCCATGATTGGTTTGCAGTTGCGTTCAACAACCAACCCTCATGCTCCATCTCTTCCCCCATTGCTAACTTGGCCCCAACTCTATATTTCTATCAAGTATATATAGAGGTTTACAGAGAGATCTAGAAAGAGACTGTATATACATACATGATCATAGCTAGCTATAGCAAAGGGAATCTTTGTGCCCTAGAATGACATTTTATTTTTATTTTTTATTAAAAAAAGATATAGTGTGTGACAATAAAATTCATAATGTGCTATAATAATTATTTATAATATAAAAAATAAATTAGATGGAGTAAATTAGGAATAGAATAAACCAAAGTATTAGTACAATCATGGCTTGAAAACAAATATGGTAGCTAAAGCCAAAAGCAAATTTTTTGATTTTTATCTCTCATTTTGGCCTCTTTAATTCCTCTTATTTTATTAGTTAAAACTAAAATGAAATAATTATTTAACATAATGTCATATAACTCATGACATATTATAGATTGGTATGGTTAAGATGTACAAAATATTACATTTTCTAAAAATAAATAAAATTTCTTTTCTACAACTTTTTGTTCCATTTACAATATTATAGATTGATTGTTCTTAATTGTATTAATTAGATTGATTCTTGATCGTGTTTATTTGAATTCTTCTTCATGTTATTTCATTATATAATGTTAATAAATCTTCATTGCAACTAATTAAACATACATTTATATGCATCTTAAGTAACATTGAACTAGTTAATAAAAAAAGAAGCATCATACAATTACTTCATTCATGTTCTTATATGGCATTTAGAAAGTCGACACGTGTACGGGATTTAATATATTCTATCGCACGTTAAAAAGTCGAGCTCCAGACGAGAATTTAGCTGAAATTAGGGACGAAGCAAGCACGCGATGTTTTCGTGTTTCGACCGTTGAGTATAGTAGAGAACTTGATGTAGAATGTGACTAGCCTAGCTAGCTAGCTCTTTCACTGCTTGATGCGGAAGAAATGCTTATCATGCTCTTATATAACAACATTTTGAACTACCTATGAGTAGGATATATATATATATAGTTGAAACAAGTTTTTTGTATACCATAAAATGTGACTACACGTTACATGCTGCGTGTATTGATGAAGTAGTTTCATGAGAGACATAAAATGTTATATTTATTTATTTTAAATAATTTAATCAGAATTAATATACCTGCAGGCTTGCAAATTAGTACCATATATAAGTATTAGAGAATGCTGCATGCATGTCATCGAAGTATTAGTTATAATACTATATCATAATTAATAAATTCTAAATAAAAAATAATTAATAATTTCTTATTGAAAAATTAACATCAGTCGTGTTGCATGTCACCAAGTCACTACGCAGATACAAGAAAGACGATTGTAACACATTGTTCGTATATCTCCATATTTTCACTTTAATTTTCACCAAGAGACTTAATCTGTTGCATAGGAATTTTCACTTCTTAATTTGTGCAAATATGAGCATAAATAAAATTTGAAGAATCAAAACAAAGATCATTATTCGATAGTCATGTATAATCCATCTCAAACACATGACCAAAGTCCTGTAATAATTGAAAATAACTGCTGATATTTCAAAGTACATAAAAATCTTCCATAATGTCAGGAGATGGTATTATTTTGTTCATAGTCTCAGAATTCTCTTTTCTGTTTGTTTCGTTTATGGAAGAACACAAAACTGTTCACAGTTCATTAGCTTCAAATCTAAAGAGCACCAAGGTACACACTGCCACATAGGTAGGCCTTCTCCCTGTCGATCTCTCATTTCTCGAGTCCCACGATCAATAGGAAAGGGCCGTATAGCGCGAGCCAGTGTTGACCATGGTTGTAAACGGGAAAAGAAGAAAAAAATCCCTAAGAAACGGGAATGAGCGTTGCTCTCCATCCAGAAACGCAGTTTTGTGTTCTTCAAGTTTTCAAGCCTGTCATTTTACAGATAGGGCAAAGGTTCTTTAAAGTGAGCCACTGCTTGATGCAGGCGCTGTGGAAGTCGTGCCCACAGTCCAATATCCCGATGACTTCGCCAGTAATGTAATTCTCCTGGTTACGTGTATCGGGGAAAATGAAATTTTATGTTATTTGAAAACTAAGAGTAACATGATCAAACAAAGCTTAAGATTGTTGAATGTGTCAAAAGTATGTGATTGATCAGCATATGTTATATATCTAAGCTATCACGCATAGTAAACATCCGTTTCAGTTAGAGTTGGAGATGTGAAAGTGGTTCAAACCTGGCATATACAGCACGGCTCCTTGTTTGGTAACGAGCCTCGTGTTGTTTCATACTTGTGCTGTTTCATGTAGCTCCTGATTTGATCTTCTCTGAGTCCAGTGCTCACGTTCCCGATTTGCTCCTCCAATGCCAATAATTCCTGTCAAATGAATTGAGCAAACGGGCATGCCACCAAGATTTATCTCGTTTGTATAATCCGAGAAGTTAAGATAGAAATGCAATAGTACCTCGTAAGACATATTGTCGACATCAAGCCTCATATCTCTGTGTCTGTCTTGCAACTCAGGAAATCCGTTTATAAGAGGATCAATAAGCATATAATCCTGTGAAATTTTGTACAGATTTAAGTACCATAACCAGTCTTTAATGACACGAAAGTTGGAATCGATTGCAAGCATTAGCACACTATTCAATCAAGTGAGGCATGCGAATTACGTTTATGAACTATCGAAGTGATAGGTCTTGAGCATTGAAATCCCAGACAGACCCACCAACGTAAAAGAACGACAAAAGGGCACTCGTGGAGTGAGGTGGTTGGATTTTAGCAAATCACTTGCAGTATCTCAAGAAATTATTTAAGTCATTGGCATCAAATGCATGCTTCATGATGAAATGTTGAGCTAGTTAGCAATGATACGTCCGAGTTTTTACAAAGACCAGTAATTCGTTTTAGGATATATAAAAGAAGGATACATTAGTTACATACAATAAGAAGATTGTAGTGTGGTCAAATTTGCAATACTCATATGAGCAGTCTATTCATGGATTACTATTAGCTCCTAAGATACTGCAGAAAATTAAGCATGTGTTGAGCAAATTCAAAAGGTAAGCTAGTGTAATATTTTCTTGGTGCATATAATCCAAGGTCTATGAAATAGTTAATACGCAGAAAAAGGTCCAAACGAACCTCAGCTTGCAAGTGAACACCCCTCCGCATGGCATTCAAGACTTGACGTATCTGTTCATCAATATTTGGAAAGTAACAAGGTCATTCATTATCGAGCAACGCTTGGCAAAAACTTTAACTTCAAAATAACTTAAAATTTATCATCTAAGCAAGTGGTGCTAGTAAAACTTTACATAAAATCCAATAAATTCTTATAAATATGCTTAGTATATCAACAAAACTTGGAAATAATTTAGTTACAATAAGGCATTTTATCGTAAACCATTTGTGTTGTTTAGCTAGATATGTGCAATGTGTCTAGCCCTGTTAGAAAGGTTTCAACTAGCAAGAGGGATTTCACAGACAGTTTTCAAAGGAATCCGTGGAGATGACATATAAGAAATTTGCAAGAAAAATGCAAAATTAAAGCAAATTTATTAAGAAAATAACATACCAGCCTATGTCTGCCCTCAACAGCAGCCGAAGCACGCCAATTATTAAGATAATAATCACCCGATGTATCCATCAACTGTGCTGCTAGTGCTAACCTTTGTCGACTGATATCAGGTGCCTCATCCAATGAAGAAGTGGCGGAAGGCAAAACAGGAATTCTGCGCATACCAGCCTCAGCTCGAGGGAAAGGAGTCCAAGGAGAAGACTCCGATATTCTCTGATGGTTTTGTGATGCCCAGATTTGATGAGGCCATGCGCCAGAATAGGTCCGGCCTCCAGAACTGGGGCCAACACGTGACCCAGAAGGGATGTTCCTAGATGATGCAGACGTCCCAGGAGCAAAACTCCAATCAATTTGATCTGGCAGGACATTTCTCGTCTCGGGTGCAGAAACGGTCATGGGGTACTCTAGATTGTTTCTACGAGAACTTCTGACATTAATTTCCTCAGGTGCTCTGGAACCTCTTTCTCCAGAGGCTACAAAAGAACTCGATGAACTACCACCTCGTGAACTCAAAGATCCATTCCAAGAGTATGAATGGGTTCCTCTTGCCTCATTTACTGGCTGTAAATGGGGTTGGTTAAGGGAATTGCAATAATTCACTGGCTGTGCGATCGATGACCTCAAATCTGCAGAATCAGTGTTTGTGATAGGTCTTAAAAGCTGGGAAGTGTAAACACCAGTGGTCCTCATGGATGAACTTCTTGGTGTATCAAACGGCATTGGCTCATGATGTACATGGTTCGATCTAACATGTCTACCCGGGTTTTCTGCAAATCCCGGAACAGTGGAGAAAGGGCTGGGACCTCCTCTACTCATACCAACCTCAATACAAGGATTTACTCGTTCAACAAGATTAGTTGATGACATGTTCACTGGGCCAGAAGATATACTTAAATCTCCCAAGGTGTTGTGACAACCATGAGGCAGATGCTGCAACATGTTCTTGTCCACTGGCTGATTGGAGCTCGAACTACCACCAGGGTAAAATTGTCCAGAAGTCCCCTCAAGAGCCTTTCTCTTGCAAGATGAACTCCAAGAGCCAAAAGATGGACCTGTTGAATCACAATTTTCAGACGAAGTACTAGAATGACCAGAAAAGATTCATATTTTACGTGGAGATGCATAAAAAGATGGAGTATGTTCCATTGCTGAGAAACTAGATTTATAGAGATTATGAGGTAGAAACGCACCAGGACCTCTGTGGCAATCATGATCGCCAACTTGCCCATCATTCAAATTTAAATTTACAGATGCACCATTCGAGATGAAATTTTGCGTGATCGGAGGTCTGCCAGTAACCAAACTGCTAGTACTGTTGGCATTGTATGTTGGAAAGGACCAATCATCTGACCTTGCATCAAGCCCAGCACGAGCATCAAAAGATGACGACCACCCAACTCTTGGTTCCGGATCAGCACCATGAGATCCGTCTTGCATATTGTTTGCACTGGAGCTGGATTCACCACAGTCCCAACCACTAAAACTCTGAGAATTGCCGCTGTCAGCAGCATTAATACAACTAGCATTCCCATCGTTGGCTGCAAGCATGTAATTAGAAATTCGGTGTTCGACTGGGTTCAGCATGTTACTCCAGGAGGTAGAGTGATCTATGGATGTATTTTCGGGAACAGATCCTTGGTTCAAATCAAATGGTTCAGGAAAGTTGAGGGCACTCCTTCCCCGTTGCATGTCTATAATTATATTTAGGTAAATTATATCACCACAGAAGTGTTGAGGCAAACAGCTTCGAAGAGTTTATATAAGAAGATCTGCAGAGGAAGAAAATGACACAAAAAGATCACTTATGCCCAATATAAAACAGAAATGTGTAAGATAACCATGAAAGTTGTAGAAGAAGAAACAATCAGAGCTATGATTATGAACTCAACCGTACTGAAACGATCCATAGGAAATAAAAAGGAGAAAAAAAGACAAGGAATCATCTAAGCAGCCACAAGACTACAAGAGCAACAACATATATACTTATGCATCTATAAACTCTCTACACATCGATATGCAATGAGAATAAAATGCTGAAAATGCAGTGATTTCAACATACCACATGAATTCCCACATTGGATTGGAGAAAGATTCAGGAAAACTGGTAAGATTAGCACAGGGAAAATTATTGAAAAGCATTGTTTGCAGTACAGATACTCGGGAACAAGAAAAAGATCATAACTTTGTGAAATATCACCACAAACTATTCCTTTTGATCAATGAATTTATCCTATTTGACCCAATACAATAAGCTAAGGAATTGATTTCATCAAAGTTCTCAATAACACACAGCGGCTAAAAAGTACAAAAACTTTATCATCTGTATATATCATCAAACATGGATATAACTATTCTGTGAAAAATATAATGAATCAACAGATCTTTCCTTCAAGGTTCACGATCTTAATATCATGTAGTTCCAAACAAAAAGCTTCGATCTTTAACAATCAAACAGAAACTAAAAAAAAAGCAATCTCGAACAATCATAGAAACTATAAATTGAACAAACTCAGTTCGTCAAAAGTAACAGAAACTGAAGAAATTATTACTAACTTGATGGATGAAAATAAAATCTCACAACAAATAAGGATGATCCACCGATACCGCGATCGAGAAGATGGGTCTTCTTCTTCTTTGGCGGATTGAATATATGCTGAGAGGCAGTAGGTAGAGAGAGTGAAGGGCAATTTTTCAATGAATCCGATTAGCTTTTCAATTGTTATAAGACAATAAAAACAATTAGGAAAGAAGTAGAGAAAGATTTAACCTTTTTTGCTGGTTTTATTACAAATGGTTTCACATGCCAAGGAAATTGAACATCTGCCCACGAGAAGACAAAGGCTTGCGCAAGCTATTGCAGCATTGTTTTTATGGTTGCAAGAGAATGTGGATTGTTTAGTGAGAGGGAGAGAAAGAGGCGGATGTCATGTGTGAGAGAGGGAGAGAGACAGAGAGGGGCGTTGATGTAAATGTAAGAGTTTCTGCAGTTCAGAGAATTGGATTTCAAGGGGGTATTCTGGGTAATTCATATATTTGACCAGGGGTTCGGCAATCTGACTTTTGCGTCTCGAGAAGGGTAAGAAAGGAATTTCGCTTATGTTGTAGTAATAAAAGAGTAGTAGTATTTCTTAATTAATTTTGTTGATATATTTATTACCATGAAATAAATGTACAATATTAAAAAATATATATTGAATTATGGTTATGTAGTCATAAATCATGTGGTAATATTCTGGTATTTTGGGTAGACATGTGTAAAGACAGTATAATATATATTGTAGGTATATAAATATAAATGTAGAGTGTACTATCTACCGTAAATTGTTTACCTATGTCTATGGAATATTGTTTATCTTCCCGTTTCTTTAACGATCGAGTATGGTTCTTTATGCAAGCATCAGAAACTCAGTTAGTCAAATGGTGGATATGAAGGGTTGCAGAAGATGCTCAAATATTTGTGTTTTGTAGTCAATAACAAGAATGTAGATGGATCATGGAAGTTTATTGTTTGTATTGTACTAATCTTTGTGGATCAATAGATAGCTAACTACATAGATATATACGAGTGTATGGTTCATGTACTAGTTACAAAATTTTCAATCTCAACATGAGATTAGTGGTTGAGGATGTTCCTGAATATGGATTCGAGATCTTCCTCGATGACTTCAATGCTCGAGTCCATCTCTTTCAACTGATTCACGAGCTCGTTTTCTTGATTCTGTTGCAAGAACGAGTCGACTTTGTTGAACTCGTTCTCGTTGTCTGATACTTTCTTGGATGGCATCAGCTTTGATACTAATGACCAGCTGCTCTTCCTCTCTTGCATCTTCGTTCCCAACGTGCACGATAGTAGAGACTCAAGTAGGTAAAAGGCGACAGTCTGTGCTTCTTTCAACATGGAAGCAACTGTCATGCTTTCTGATTCACTCTCAGAAGTGGTTGATGGTTGAGGCGCTGCGTGTTGGAACCGGAGCTTAAACCTCCAAAATCTGAATCAACGCGAACAAACAATCAAAGAAAATTCAACCGTGACGTGGTACAACAACTGCCCTAAAAGTTATTCCCGGCGAATCCATGGTGCACAGTTCCAATGCCGAAAATACTCTCAAGGGTTAACACGGTCCCGACGTTCGTAGTGCCCTTACGAATTTCAGGTTGTAGACGAAATCCGGATGGGGGAGATGAAGAATTAAGCTATGGTTATTTTCTGTGGGAGAAGTGAGTTATAGAACGTATACGAGGAGTTAATTAAATGAATAATAGGGTTTTGGAAGGAGTATATTTATATGATGAAGGAAATAAACGTGCAAAAACTGATCCCAAAATATAGCAACAAGAAATTGACCGAATCATAACGGAGTTCGCGCAGGGCCAGCGGTCGCCAGAGACCTGCACCCAGCGGTCGATGGCACCCCAGCGCCCGCTGGGGTGACCCTTCTGTCCTCGGCAGCGCACTACACCCAGCGCCCACTGGGTGTCAGCTCTGTCCCCGCAAGCCATCTGCACCCAGCGACCGCTGTATAGCCAGCGGTCGCTGGCCTCCCTCTTCTGCCCGTACTTGATCAACACACATATATGCACAAAATATGTGTTGCATTTCCAACACTGCGTGTCAAGTTCTTCAATGACTTTTGGATCATTTTCTTGGACTTCCTTCTTAAAGAATGGTAGGCATTGATGCCATTGGCATCCTTTCTCCTGACAGCAGAGAGAAGATCTCTTACATCTTCCTTCACAACTGAGATCAGACCCTTAACTGAGCTGCAAGCATCCAATAGGCTAATGCAAACATCTACACATTCCTCAGAGACTACTTGTTGACTATGAGGCAAAAGCAGCACATCTTCAACGCTCTCGTATAAGTTTCTTAGGGCATTTATTCTGGCACTCATTGAGGAGAGCGACGAGCAAGCGGCCTCCGAAGATCTCAACTTGGACAAGCTGTCACCGAAGTGAGAAAGGGAAGGGTGTGATGCGGATGGCAAGCTAAGAGAGCGACCGTGGTGAAGGGCCTTGGATCTCAAAGGTGAAGAGGTTGCCATTGTATGCTTTTTCTTGGAGAAAATGAGGCTTGTAATGTTGGATATTTTAGAGTAATTGGATTAACTTGTTTGATCAATATCCTTATAACAATACATCATATAAGTTTGGTGGTGCGGAGTGCACACTTATATGAATTTATTATGATATTAGGGGCGAAGCCCCTAAAGGACGGGGTCCAAGGGGCAGCGCCCCTGTGCAGGAAATTCATCGGAAATTTAATTTTCGGAATTTCGAGGGACTATTTTGCAATTTTAAAAATTGCAAAAACCGTTAACTGCCGTTTTCAGTTCCTTTTTAAAGGATTGGTTTTTGATCAAAACTTCTCAACGAAAACAAAGACATACAAAAGTTCGAACAAAACTCTGAATTGTATCCGATTGAATAATTCGATAGAACCGTCGAATTGATTCGATCTGAAAGTGTTTCACGCCTTTCAGAGAATCCGATTTTGATTTGTTTGTCAGTTTTACTTCTACATGTAATGGAATAGAAGATTGAATCAAGAAAATTGTGATGCTTCTAAGAATGATGTATTTGGTCAATTTATAGTGGGGAAGGGAAGAGGACACAAGGAATCTACATTATTTTTGCAATGACATGAGATGAATCATTACCATAAAATATAGCCTTCTCAAACATATTTTAATGTAATGCATGAGATGAATGCAGGTTCTGCTTTTAATGAAGAAGCATAGTATATATCAGAACTATAGTATTATAATAAAATTGTGTCTGAAGATGAGCAATATCAAAGTCCCATTATTATCTACACAGCACAGACTTTACATAGATGGCATCTCAATCCAACCTTGTAAGTAATGAGATCAAACGTGAATTTCTATTTAAATAAACGTCGTTCTTCATGCATCGTACATATTATATGGCTTTATACCCTTCATGAGAAGCACAGATCTGCAAAATGATATATTTATATGTGATTTTGTCTGAGATTACAAACCTCATAATAGTGAAGGCTTACCTGTATTCTGAAGTGGCTCATAATGAATGCATGGAATCAAATGGAGATATAAAAAGTGTTGGTTATGATGGTGGGAACACTGCATAGACATATAGTTGAATATCACCTTCTCTTCTTCCCGGTCGACATCGGAGTCTCGACTCATCTGTAACATAAGTAGGTTGCTGCAGAACTTTGGAGCTTCAGAGGCCTAATCTTCATCCTCATCATCATCATCAATTCAAGAAAATTGAGAAAGATGGATTGAGCAATGATGGAGCTACTTTCAAGGACTAATCATGCCTCTACAACTCTTTTGACAAATCTGATCAAGAAGCCCACAAACATAATATATATATATATATGATTCAAGAAAGCTGACTTGTTATGGTACAGTACTAGTCTCTGTGACTGTGTATTTTATTGCAGATTGGAAGGTATTATATATTTGGACTAGTGATTGCATGGTTTCATGCATGCATTATATCTTAAAGAATGATGTGATAATAAACTTGTGTCTAATGATTAAGATGAACAAACACTCCATATAGTCCAAAAGGCAACATTCATATAGCTGTAAATGCAATATTTTCAAGTGCTTACGTAAATTTAACAATGAAGAATAAAAATTGTATAAATTTGAAAATTAATTAAATTAATTTACTATATATCATATATATATATATATATATAATTAAATTGATTTGATGATCACTGCTGCCTGAACCTTAATTAATTAAAGAGCAATTTTCAATAGTAATATAATATACTATACGATGTTCTTTTCCAAAAAAAGAAATGGAATAGAATATGATCAGATTTATTTTATTGCAATCCTAAATTTACTAAGTAATTTTACATAGAGAAGGTAAATATTAGTGGGTCCTAATATCATATAATGTGGGCCTTTAAATATGGGCTGGTGGCCTATTACGTTTTTGATTTGATACACAAAGCATAATAAATATAATCTCATTTTTGAAAGAGAAAAAAAAACTTTTTAATATGTTAATAAACTAATAACCTAAAGTTTTCCAAGATGTTAATATGTAGAAGTGTTCCTAAATTACACCAGCCTATTTCTATTATTATTAATTTTTTTAATGGTGAATTGAGACAGTGTGAGATTGCGAATATATTATTTAGGCCTATCAATGTAAAGATTATAAATTTTACATATAAATTGAGTTTGTTACGCATAATTTTCTAATGAAATCAAATTATCATATATATATATATATAATATATTTGCTTATGAGGCATCACCAGAAACCTCGATTCATATTTATCTCAAACCAAAAAAAAATTCAGCAAAAAACAATATAGTACTTGATATATGGTAATTTAATTAATATAATTTAATTATGTTTTATTTAGTAATCAATCATGATTGTAATCTTATTTATTTAATTATTCATTCAACATTGCAATAATTATAATTCAATAATTTAGAAATAAAATATATTAAATTTTTATTCACTAATACATATAACAAACCGAATAAAGTCTAGAATCTGGAATATTCACCAATACATATAATTCAATGAATAAAATATATAATATTTTTATTAAACAAATATTTCATTAATATTAAATTTCTTATTGATTAAAATTTTTAATTCATAATTTAATTTTATTGAAAATTTTAAATTACATGGTTGTTAAATTTGTCCAATAATTATTCCTATTTATTTTAAATCTCAACTTTATTACTATCGATTTTAATATTAACTAAAACTTTTACTAATATTAAAGACTAAGAGTTACAAAAAGTTAACATGGACTTTTTTTATGGAAAATTTTAATTTACTCGATTATTAAGTTATCGAATAAATAATTAAATAACAAGAATATTCCAATTTAATATTAAAATAATTTAATATAAACAATTAGTTGGCAAATTATATGTAGTAGAATTTTGCATGTTAAATTTATATCTAATTTTCAACACTCATATTACATGAGTGATATTGTTTCATGAGTAAATAAAATTTATAATAATTGTCATATCATTTTTATTTCATAGTTTATTAGTTTCATATCTATTTTGCAGACATTAAATCAATATAATATTAATAATCTAAATATAACTTATAAATTATCGGATTATAGTACTGAATTACAAACAAAATTGAAATAGATGTGACTGTTGTTTATCTTAATGGATATCAATTTGAATATCTATTCATTCATCGTTTGCCCGGGGGGAGGCAAGCAGCTCGTCCAAATGGTAATGCGTATAATCTGCAAGAGCTGTTCCCTTCGTATATATTTCCTTAGATGGTTCGGCATCAACCAATGGGCCAATTATGATGTGAGTCGTGGAAGCTGGTTTCTTTTCTTTTCTTCTTGAAAGGAGTAGTATTGTCAGCTAGCTCCTCCTTGGCAGCTGGTTCCTCATCTTGAACAAGTGGTGAAGTGGGTGATTGGATCATGTTATCATCATGAGTTTCTTCAGCAGATGGTTCAGCCTGTTCTTCAGAAATAGGTACTTCTTCATGTGTGACTGCATGTTGGGATATTTTATATGTTTTGATTAGGTTCCAAAACATTGATTG
>JAPKLX010000002.1:8280998-8352082 GCA_026898415.1 Leonotis leonurus | reverse complement strand
CCATATTCCGCATTTCAAATCTTTATTCACTCGTTTCGGGACCAACACTGCAGCATTGGGATCAACAATTGGTTCTTGAACTGCAACATTAACGTTCACAAAAAATTGCACGAGTTTTAAAAAAAAATAGATAAAATAATTATAAAATAAAATATACATAGCTTAAAAATAATTAGTATTATGTGAACTATATCTAAAAATGAAAATAATACAGTTTAGTGAACCGAAGGTTACATTATTATACTGCCCATCAAAACTCATCAGGAATAAGTATCTCATACAGAGTTTGTTGGTCGTGTATCTTTAGTTATCATGATAATATTGTTTGAAATCGATAAATGATTTAAAGATAGACCCCAATTATTTATTAGAGGATGAAAAGAGTCCATTAAAAAGATCAAATATATTGTGTCGCAAAACTTTTCAATTTTATTTTGGGTCCAAATCCAATTGATAAAATCTTCCAAATAATAAATGATAAATTATTAATTTAAAATTAGACTCATCTATCAATTATATATCCAACGTATACTTTAGCATACTAAGACTATGTTTGATATTCAAAATACGATGATCATCTTAGGATAATTACACTACACACTGTAGTATAATTATCCTAAGATAACTATGATATTTTTGGATATCAAATATATCCTAAACACTTGTTCAGTGACTTGACAATGATTGATTAACTTTGTTATTGATAAAGGCCTTTAAACATAAAAAATGGGCACTATTCATTCATACTCCTACTTTGTTATTGGGCCTTTGTCTTATTTGCAAACTAACTTGTATGCTTGTAGCCTATTAATATTGGGCCAATTTCATATCAACTAGGTAAATAATTTTGAATTTATAATTATATTATTCCTAGGTCATTCAGATTTTCGATTGTTTAATAGTGTGACAAGAGATCATCCAATTTGAGCCACATATTGAAAAATGCAAAAACATGTTTGTAAACCGGGAAAATTTTTATTTATGAGTCTAGAATTATTCATAATCAAAAATACATTATGGTTGTTCAATCTATAAAGCATAGACTGGCTTTTTTTTGCATGTTGTGTTTATAGCTCATGTTCTTGACCTCTTTTGTGATTATGAGGGCCTAAATAGCATCCCCTAATTAGGCTATATTTGATATCTAAAATTAAAAAAAAAAGACCCATTTAAATGTCTAAAAATGAAAATTGATCATTAACATAATTGAGGAAATAATATTTGCATGATTTTATTTAGAAATGACCTAATGTTGTAGCTATATCCTTTACAATGGTAAATGAAGATAAATCAACCATACTTGTAAAAGAAATGGCAAAGATAGGAATTAGGAAAGACATAGTTGAACCAAACTAACTAAATCTCCAACAGCATACTACATACTTGCCGGTTCAACCACACCCAAATCACAACCAAAATTGGAAGAAAAGTCTTCCAAATTGCTAAAAAAATCCCAACCGATCATCTTGCCACGTGTCGCTCCACCACTGCATCTAACCAACCACTTCACGCCGTAACGGTAGAGCACCAAATGCACCGGAAGCAGCATATCTTTTACAAGTATGGTCGGCCCCACCCAACAACTTCCAGCGGGTCCCACCGACCCACTCTTTTCCCCTCTCTTCTTACCAACCGCAAGCCGGTCCACCCACCCCATGATGGAATACTTCAACGGTCCGAACCGAACCGGACTCGTTATATAACCACCTCCATTCCCTCCTCTCCAAAATCAGCAATACACCTTTCCCCATAATTTAGAGAGTCGAATAAGAAGAAGAAGAAGAAACCCTTTAATTTTGAGATAAAACTAATGGCGCAGAATGGTGCGACGACAGAGGCCGGCAGGCACCAAGAGGTTGGACACAAGAGCCTTCTGCAAAGCGATGCACTCTATCAGGTATATCTATATCTATCTATCTATATATATATATATATAATTGTGTTGTTGAGACGAGTTTTGGAGGCTAATCAAGTGTTAATTTTGGGGTGTGCATTGCAGTACATTCTTGAAACCAGTGTGTATCCAAGAGAGCCAGAGGCCATGAAAGAGCTCAGAGAAATCACTGCCAATCATCCATGGTTAGGATCCTTTTCAACATCTCATGTGTTAGTTCCTTTAATCATTAATTCTAAATATGTGTTGCTTTAATGATTATTTTGAATATAAATAGGAATATAATGACAACATCTGCGGATGAGGGTCAGTTCTTGAACATGCTTTTGAAGCTGATCAATGCCAAGAACACCATGGAGATTGGAGTCTACACCGGCTACTCCCTCTTGGCTACTGCTCTTGCCCTTCCTCATGATGGCAAGGTATTAATACTCATCCATATATTTATTTATATATATATTTAGCTCAACAAAAATGAACTTTGTGCAGATATTGGCAATGGACATCAATAAAGAGAACTACGAGTTGGGTTTGCCAGTGATTCAGAAAGCAGGGGTTGCACACAAAATTGACTTCAAAGAAGGCCCTGCTCTACCTGTTCTTGATGAGATGATTGCAAATGTAACAACTCCTAACCTACAAATATTTACTCATCTATATAATATGACTCTCTTTCTTTACCTCACCCATCTTTAAATTGCATATGCAGGGGCAGTACCATGGATCGTTTGACTTTGTGTTTGTGGATGCTGACAAGGACAACTACATAAACTACCACAAGAAACTGATTGACTTAGTCAAAGTTGGAGGTGTGATCGGGTACGACAACACCTTGTGGAACGGGTCTGTGGTGGCCCCAGCGGATGCGCCATTGAGGAAGTATGTTAGGTACTACAGGGATTTCGTGCTGGAGCTCAACAAGGCTCTTGCTGCTGATCCAAGGATCGAGATTTGCCAGCTGCCCGTGGGCGATGGGATTACCCTGTGCCGCCGCCTCAGCTGATTATCGCCTTTGAATATATACAGTTTATTAATGCTGAAGATGTATTTCTTGGCTTTTTTTTTAAAAAAAATTTTAAAAAGTGGATTTGTTCTCTCGTTTCAATATGGACGAGTTGTGAACAAACTTACTAATGTATCCAAATTGATTTTTTATTGCACATTTATATTTATGGCATATGGGTATTATTTCATTTGTGCTTGTTAAATAGTGGTCATTAATTTTGTTATATAATCTTCCCATTAATAAATACACCCTTGATTAAAACCGTGAGAGTTTTTTTGATCAAATTATGTTATTATTAATGGGGATGGGAGTTTGAAATTGAGACTTGGGACTTTATAGGTTCTGACCACCCGTCCCGAAATTTTCGGGATCGGGATTGAAAATTTATAGATTCGGGAGTCCCAAATTCCGATCAGGACTCTCAATTTTCCAAAATCAATTTTAAAATTCGGAAAATTTGGTCATGTTGGGGAAAATTTGGTCCCATTCGGAACTTCAAAACCATTCGGGAGATTTTTTTCGAGACCACGACCGTGACTTAAAATTTTTAAATTTTGAAACTCGAAAATCACGAAATCCTAATCGGGATAGGAACTGAAACTGAAAATTCAATGTTTTTTCGAAATTGAGATTTCGGGATCGTGACCGAAACTCCCAATCACGTCCCGATTCTTACATTTAATTGTTAGTGGTACTAAGGAAGCAATAATAAGATGGAGTGTCATATAATTGGACTTAAAAATTAAATGGATAGTAAGTCAGAAGGCCCACTGGGCCTAATTCAAATAGGCTGGCCGGCCCAAATTTTAAGCCCATTACACACCTCTACAAATTATATAGTCATACCTCTTCTTTTCTCACGCCATTAGGGTTTAAGCGAGAGAGCAAGAGAAGGGGAGTCATGGCCGCGCTAAAGCCCAAAGAATCTGTTCAATGCTTTGGAAGGAAGAAAACTGCGGTGGCGGTGACCCACTGCAAGCGCGGCCGTGGTCTGATTAAAATCAACGGCAAGCCGATCGAGCTGGTTGAGCCGGAGATCCTCCGATACAAGGCGTTTGAGCCGATCCTTCTCCTCGGCCGCCACCGATTTGCCGGAGTGGACATGCGCATCCGCGTGAAAGGCGGCGGTCACACATCCCAAATCTACGCGATTCGTCAGTCCATCTCGAAGGCGCTGGTGGCTTTCTACCAGAAATATGTGGACGAGCAATCGAAGAAGGAGATAAAGGATATTCTCGGAAGGTACGACAGGACTCTGCTCGTCGCCGATCCCAGGCGCTGTGAACCAAAGAAGTTTGGTGGTCGTGGTGCTCGTGCCCGGTTTCAGAAGTCGTACCGTTGAGATTTTGGTAATTTGGTTGTATGTTTCTGGATTCAATTACTAAGTTGAACTACTATGTTCATTTGATTTTGTTATCGATTGAGATCTTATGAGATAGTTTTGTGACAAAATCAACTAATATCATTTACATATCTAGTTATAATCTTTGAAAATTATAAAATATTTATTTTCAAGTCGTTTTTCTTGTTTATCGATGCTCGTCTTTTTTATTGTTTTGGTTAATTTTCGATTTTTCTACTCTAAGCGTGGCGACTAATTGATGCAAAAGCTGTATTCGTTGCTCTGTGTTAATCTCAATGCATATATTCTTGAGCAATGGATGAGGCTTCATGTACATCCTAAATAAGAGTCCTTGTATGTATAATAACCAACTAACAAGAATATTCAAGCATTTTTGTATAAAATGAAATTCACACATAGTGGAATCTTATGCTACAATTAATTGCTATATATGAAATACTCATTTTACTTAATAAATTAGTAATTAGGTTTTATTCTCTCTTGGACTAAATTTTCTGAGTTCATCCCAGTTAGTTTTTTAGATGAGATCCACTTTTCTTGCGAATAGTCGCTGCATAGTTCCAAAGCAGCAAATCAAGTACTAAATGGATCTCTGTGTTGCTTCTAAATCCCTTCTTGGTTGATTGATCATGATATGCAAAATGTACATGGTATTAATGCATGCCAAACTATCAAGAAAATGGTGCTCAAATCTTACAAATCTCGGTATATTTTAGGGCCAGAAAATTAAAGGCTCCAATAGGCCCAACATACAGTAAGTTTTGGTACAAGTAATTGTCTCATTAATTGAACACCAAATCTAGATGAAGCATGTTTTACTGTTAAGCTGTTGCTCAAGTCTCAACCATAATATGTTTACTGGCTGTGATGTTTATGTTGTTGCATGTTCAACTTCCCACTCTTGCACGTGAAATATGGTAACCTACATGCATACTTGGACCTATATAAGATCATTGAAATAAATCGATTTTAGAAAACATCTTAGTAAAATATTTTTTTCATCAAGCATGAACGGAACTTTAACATTTTAGTGGCACGCTTATGTAGAAACATAATTACATTTTTGTTAACGTTATTCTTTTTATTACAACTGTAATTATATATATATATATATATATATATATATAGGGGTGAGTTCAGATAAAAAATGGTATTTGGATATAAAATAAGAAATAATCCAAAACATTCATTCCATTAAATCCAATGGTCTAGATCTAATCTTACAAATAGTGTCTCACGCCTCTTGCATTGCCAATTGCAATGCATATGGGCAAAAAAGGAAAAAAACAGTGGCGGTAAATTATTGTTTTTGAATCAAATTTAAGAATCTCGTTATTTACGCTGCAATTAGAGAAAACTAACCAAAAACATTACATTCATGTTCTTGCAAGTTATTCTGTGAATCTTACTTCGGAGAAAGGAGAAATGGGCACCACTCCACGCCGACGGTCGCACCGCCTCATGGATAACGACGGTGAAGACGATGATTTCGAGAATCCCATTATACAACAGTCGCTTGTCATGCAATCTGATAGGAAAACAAGTGCAAAAACGGTAGACCACCCAAAAATCTTATTCTATCTGCTAAAAAATCTTACACATTCACGCTTACCAACAATACAACAGCATAATCATCAATGCAACAACGTAACTGAAGTAATGCAAAACTGTAGCCTGATTTAATGCAAATTGTCGTGTTATCAATGCAACAACGTAATTAAAACAAACCTACCTGCCATGAATTCACCGCCCTTTCCATCAATTATTTCTCAATGAAAATTATCAACGTAATTATCAATGCAACAATGCAACAACGTAACTGAAGTAATTCAAAACTGTAGCCTAGTTCAATGCAAATTGTTCAATTTCGTAATGCAACAATGATAATATATAATGTTCAATTTCGTAATACAAAATTATAGCCTGGTTCAATGCAAATTATTATGTTATCAATGCAACAATGTAAATCCGGTCTGAATTCATCTTCAGTTACTTGTGTTGTGTCACGATGAATTGAACAAATTTGGGACTGAAGCAACCGTCGTGGGTCGGGAGGCCGGAGAGGATTTCGGGAAGGAGATCGGTGAAGAGACGTCGGAGGAGGTGAAGGGTGTCGAATATCGGCTGGCGGAGGGGTCGGCTGGCGGCGTGTTGAAGGAGGCGGAGGTATTAAACTCTTTATCTCTCTTCAAGCGCTAGTTTTGGAAAGAATATAATAAATATCTAGAATCCCTTAAAAATAGCTATTAAACCAACAAATCATCCGTTAACATTGTATGCAAATTACACATATAACCTTTTCACATTATATATGGAATAATTTAATACCATAAATTTCAAAAATGGAGGATAAATCTAAACCGTCATATTGGAAAAATGGATGGATTGAATTACTTCCTATTTTATACCCAAAAGTCAATTTGTATATGAACTGTATCCTCTATATATATATATATATATATATATATATATTTTATTTATCAATTATTGCTTTTTCAAGACCCACTTTCAAGATATTAGCGTGTTAACACTTGATAAAATCATACTTAATAGCCCCATCATCTTCAACTTATTATCCATTAATCTGAAAGATATACAATTTTAAAGAAAAAATCATCACTTTCAATTGGTCAGTCTTGGTTTTGTTTTAAAGCCAAGAATGAGATGTCTAAGGTTTTCAATACTCAAATATCAAGACAATAAGTTAAATTATATTTCCCCGTACCACTAAACTTAACACATTTTTAAAATTATAAAAGTTATTTCTTTAAAAAGTTGTAGATCCTACCACTTTTATCACTTTTACTCTACTTTATACACTTTTATTAATAACCGCAAAAGTTTTGTGTCATAATTGTTGGGACGAAGAGAGTACTTTTTACCCATAATCATTACATTGAAATTATAAAAAGTAAAAATATTCAAATAATTACAAGGATAAAATATGAACTTTAATATTATTTTACTCTTGGAATTTGAAATGAAACACTTATTAGAGAATAATTTTTTCTCTTTATGTGACACTTATTAGGGGACAGAGAGAGTAGGTCTCATCGATGTGGAATTTTATTAGAAAAAACAAGTTCCCAATAACATGTTGCTGTTTTATTTGGGGAGATCTGATATTTTTCATGTCACAACCATGATTATCGACTTATCACCATCATAATCTGATCCTCTATTACATAATCATGTTATATATTTTGTTGGTTTAATAAGATATGTATATGTCATTATCTTGAAACTAATTAGACTACATATATTTAACTTATTAGATGATAAGAGATCTTATTTGAAGTATAGTGAGTTCAAGAGTTAGTTCCAATTCTAATAATTTTATTACAATATTATGGGAAAACATGGTGTGTCATATGTATTAATACTTCACAGCCATAGTGAAACGAAGCCAATAAATTCCTCCAACTCCCCACGAAGCATAAGAACACGAACAACTCTTATAGGTTACCAAAAATAGAAAGAGAAAAAAATTACCCAACGCGGCGGCGCCACCCCTATGATGGCGGCGGAGAACGACGACCAGCCACTTTCGCCGAGCGGCCGCCTCTTCGTGCAGCCGACCTCCGACCAAGTGATAAACTGCATCATCGCCGGAAAACAGCCCATCGCACTCGACTCCCTCAAATCCCAAATCCGCAACTCCGTCATGGTCAAGCACCCCCGCTTCTGCAGCCTCATGCTCCGCGACCGCCGCGGCCGCGAGCGGTGGCGCCGTACCCGCGTCGACGTCAACCGCCACCTCCTCGTCCTCCGCCGCCGCCTCTCCGACGACCCTGACGTCTCCGACGAAGACGCCATCAACGACTACGTCGCCAACCTCACCTTCTCCTCCCCGCTCTCCGCCGACAAGCCACTCTGGGAGATACACATCCTCGCCGCGCACAACGCCGCCGTCTTCCGTGTCCACCACGCGCTCGGCGACGGCGTTTCGCTTTTGTCCCTGCTGCTGACCAACTGCCGGCGCGCCGACGACCCGGAGCGCCTCCCTACTCTGGCCGGCGGTGCGTCGCTTACGAGGAGGAGGTGGGGGCTGTGGGCGGTGCTGAGGCTGTTTGTGTTTACTTTGGCGTATGTTGTGGAGTTTGTGCTGAGGGTTGCGTGGCTGAGCGACAAGAGGACCGCCGTGAGCGGCGGATCTGGGGTGGAGCTCTGGCCACGGAGGCTAGCGACGGCGAGTTTCCGACTCGATGATATGAAGATGGTCAAGCGAGCTGTGCCTGACTCAGTGAGTTCTACATTTTCCTTTAATTTTTCCTATTTTCGTTTTATATTAATTTACTAATATAGTACGTAGCAAACATAAATCTAACCCCAAATAAATATAGATATGAATTGTGAAATGCTATGCAAATTGAGTAATGTGATCATGTGTATTTCTGCTGAGGAAGAGCAAGAAAAACTACTATATATGTGTTAATTATTTAATTTACTTTGACTTTGTATTCATTTATTTTACGTGACATTATTATATAGGTGAAGATATGTGACAATCACATTATTAGGCATTAAGTGATTAGTATTTCATTCCCTTAAAAAAATAAAAAATATTATTTGTGAAAGATTCATCTTAAAAAATATATATTTTGATAGATAGAATATAATTTTGATGGCGACTTCTTATTTCTTAATGAATCATTAAACTCTAAAATTTAAGGCTTGTTAATTTTTAAAAAATGCATGTGTTAGAACAGAGATGTAGATTGGAATTAAATTCCTCGTACAATATTGCTACCTAAATTTGTTATCCTCTTTCACACTTTTTATTCCCATGTCCCATGTCTTGGAACATGATTTTTTTTATTCTTTCACAGCTTTTAATGGAGAAAAATATTTTTAAATTAAGGATGCAATAAATTGATTGAATTCGAAATGAATGCAAGTTAGTGACGAAAAGCTGTTTGCAGACCATCAATGACGTTCTTTTTGGGGTAATCTCAAGTGGGCTTTCTGCATACTTGGACATGAGAGAAGCAAAAGGTCATTTTATTACCCAAAAGTACAAGCATACGATCAATCAACGTTAATGATTTTGCTCTACATTCATCCATTAACTAACACTTGTTGCATTTCTCTCTCTGTGTCTAGCTCTTCGAAATGGGGTTCAAATCACTGGGGTAGCCATGGTCAATCTCAGACCACAAATAGGACTACAGGTTATTGCACATGCTCTTCTCTTCTATTTTTCTTCTCTTATGTTCTTTCCCTAAACAGAACTGCTTCCGACCAAAGCATTGAATGCATGCAGGAACTGGCGGAGATGATGACCGGTGACCCCGGTAGCCGGTGGGGCAACAAGTTTGGGGTGATTCTGTTGCCAGTTTACTACCACAGAGGCGATTCAGACCCTCTACAGTTCGTGAGGAGATCAAAGGCTATGATCGATAAGAAAAAACTCTCTTTGGAGGCTCCCTTCTCCTACAAACTCATGGACTCCATCATCTCTCTCTTGGGCCCCAAGGTCACTTCCTTTTTCAAGAATTCAAGAACCAATGCATGCATGCATGCATGTAGTGTGAACGTGTAGTCTAATTCTTGCTCTTTTCATGTATTGTGCAGTTTGCGAGCATGCTTAAGTACCGTCTGCTTTGTAACACGACGTTTACTGTGTCGAACGTCGTCGGCCCTCTAGAGGAGATCACGCTCGTGGGGAACCCTGTCAAGTATATCAGGCCGACTTCGAGTAGCTTGCCTCATGTAATGTTCTTTTGTTTTTGTCTTGCCCTGCAGTTTGGTGTTTGTTTCTGTGTTAAATTTGATTTTGTGTGGGGGAATGTGTGCAGGCGATCACGATGCATATGATGAGCTATGCTGGAAGTGCTGATATGCAGATCTTGGTGGCCAAGGATGTGATTCCAGACCCCAAAGTTCTTGCCAAGTGCTTCGAGAACGCGTTGCTCGAATTGAAGGCTGCTGCTGAGGCTGCTCTCGGATCTTGAGTGTGTGTTTTAATGGCAGAAGCATTGATTGGGATTAGAGGCAGAGCTTTATCAGTTTATGTGTTTGTTTTGTATCAAGAATGGTGATTCTACTTTGAAGCTAGCATTATCATGGGATGAACAGTTCACTTCACAACACACAATCGAATTTATTACAAGTTAACTGTGATCTAGTTATTGACCAAAGTAGATGGAGGTGTTCTTGCTGCTACCCTTCTTCTTCCTTCGAAGGATTAGCTTCCTCAGAAATCCATTTCCTCCTCTCTTTTTGCTTGGAACTATGGCTAGTGCTCCGGATTTACCATCACACGTTGTTGGTGTTTCAGCGTGGCCGTCTGGCAAAGAAACGGCTTTGTAGATTATAATTTCTTTCGTCTCCGGGGACTCTTCATTGTCGACCTTTCCATTGTCTCCGGAGGTTATATGATCGAGCAACGATGACCGCTGCTTCAACGTTTGTTTCGTTTTGTCTACGGCCGACACTTCCTTTGCTGAAGTTAGTGCCTTTAGCTGCCTTCCCAGTTTCATCATGGTTTCTTCACACTCTGCTAACTTAGTAGATGCTTTACTAATCTCCATCCCCTGCAAATTTCAAAAGCATAGCAAGAAAGAACTTATACTTCACCTTATACTCCAAATGCTAATTTTCCAAGGAGTGTCTGTTACTTACAGTTTGAAGCAGCCCTTCTTGGCTTTCATGATTCTTTGAATTTTGGTTGTTTGCAATACTGTTGGAAACAAATAAGTTATATACATTCTTCTGCTAAAAGGTAAGGATCATTTGAAGGGAAGAGGAGGAGGTACCTTTGAAGCTGTAGTTGAAGCTCAAGGCAAGTTCCTTCCAGTTCTTCACAGCAGTGAACTTTGTTATCCAATTCAACTTCTGCAGCAGATAGTTTCTGCAGAAGTTCATTCAGTTTAGCCCTGTCAACGGCGAGCTGAGTCTCGAGTTCTTCGTTTAACGTCTTTAGATTCTCGAGTTGATCCTCACTCATGCTCTTTGATTCTTTCAGTTCTTCCATTTCCATCTGCATACTTTCAATGCCTTGCTGTGACTGCATTAGCTTGTGCAGCAGCGCCTCGTTGTTCTCTCGGGAGAAACGCGGACTAGCATCCGAGCCTTCGCCTAGTGATTTGATCAAAGTTAGTTCATTCTTTAACCCTTTGATCTCTGCTTGGGATGCTGAATGCATCTTCTCCATTTCAAGCATGAGATCTTGCATTGGTTCGAGCTCTAGCGCGGTCCCCGGCCCGTCGCCACCGATGTGCTTCTTGAATTCTTCCCTTATGGTGGAAGAGCTGTCTTGAAATGAGATGCAAGTGTTGATGATGTATCCAAGAAGATAAGCCAAATCTGCACTGAACTTCTCAAAACTGGCCTTCTGTTCTAGTAGCTTATTACAACTGTCACTGAATTCTTGCAGCAATGCAGCTATGTCTCTCCTTCTCCATCTGAAGACATGAACTTCATACTCATCTACTCGCAACTCGTCTCTCGTGTCTCGTTCTTCTGAAGGCGACGAACGGAACGTACTAATAAGCTCTAGCAGTGTCTTGATGGATCCATTCATGTCATCCAGTGATGAAGCTGGAGATGAGGCTGGTGATTTCCATGTAATGTATCCACTGATGGGAGGCGGCTGAGACGCCTCGTGCGATGTCCCGAGTAGGGGATCGACAGCGACTTTAGCAAGCTTCTCCATCTCAACAAAATCATCCATTAGACTCATCTCAGAAGCTCCAATCATCTTTAGATCCTTAAACTCATCGTGCTCGTGCACCAAAGCCAACGCAAGGGAGCTCGAACCGGCCCCTTTTCGATCATCCACGCCGTAGCATGAAGCAGAGGAAGGCTCATCTGGTGCAGCAAGATTCAACAAAGTATGCTCAAACCTCTGATGAGACAACTCAATATTCCTGAGTTTTTGAAGCTGGGATATTTCCTCATCCTTCTTGGCCAAGAACTCCTTGAAAACCTTGTTCTCTCTCTGCAAATCCTGCACCTGATCAATCAAGAAATCGAACTGCTTAGACGGTGCAGGGAGGTGTTTACGTGTAACGGCACGCAGTCTTTGGCATTCTCCTTCCAACTTCTTGATCTTCTTCACATTCTCCAAATGGTTCTTGTTGGAATCTTCGAACGAGCTACGGCTGTACTCAACCTCCACGTTCTTGAACTGAAGCTCCTTCTCAAGACTACGAAACTCGTACCTCAGTAAAGCATTCTCCTTCTCCACAGAATCTAATCTTGCCATTAGTGTTTGGAGCTCAGATTCTGTTTGAATCTTGGCACTACTGAGATCCTCAGTCAGTTTCTCCTTCACCACTAGAGCCTTGCTGAGATAGGAATTCTCTGAGCTTAGGCTTGCTAGCTTCTCCTCTAGCTTCTTGTGTGATTTCTCAAACTCTTGAGATGTTTTCATAACTGCTTCCTGCTCTTGTCGGAGAAGGCTCAGCTGCTCCATGCAGTCCTTCAACGTCGAGTTCAAGTGGCCTAATCGCTCGTTCGCAGCTGACTTTTCGTGCTGAGCTTCGTCGAGCTCTTGCTTCAGACGACGTATATCTTCTTCTGCCTTCTGCTTCTCTGAATTGGGAATTTGATAACAAACCACATTAGTCCTTTTCTTTCTTTTCATTAAAGATTATGAACTAACAATCAAGAAGTAGTATACCTGCTGCAGCAAGTTCATCTTTGGCTGAACACTCATCCACAGCAGAAGCCAACTTCTCTTCCAAGATTCTCAAAGAATTCTTGAGATCTACTTCTTTCACACTATAAGCTAATTGCATCTAAGTGAAATATATATGTACACTAATATGTCACAATCACTGCAAGAATGAAAAATTATAGCAGATTAAAGTAAAAAAGTTTTGACATACTTCCTCCAAAGTTGCAAGAATTGTCTTCTCCGATGACTTTCTCTTCCATAGCCAAGTTTTTTGGTCCATTCTTCCCTAAAACACCCAAATGCTATATGTTTCATCTAAGCATCACTTCTGCCATAACTAGCCTTTCAGCAAAAGCTGTTAAAAGGAACACGAATTTTCATAATTTTGCAGAAAATATGGTTTACTGCTGAGGAGAAAGATAAAGAAAGTGAAGAGAAACATACTGCATGCTTGCAATATGGAGAAGAATATATCAAACATGTAAATACAGGTGAAATGCAAACAAGAGATGGTAGTAAGATTATGTTAGAATTAGATAAGCTGCAATAGTTACTTGGATTAGAGCTGCATATGATATGACTAATCCCACTTCTCTGCATTCATACTTTACTCACCAACCACACACGCCCCACTAATTATATATGCATATATGTACTATATATTAATCAAGAAAAGGGAAAGCTTGAATAATAAATGCAGCCGCACCGTATGCTTGAATTCTGGATATGAAGTATGACTTGTGGACTTTTTGGAGTTATAGAAACATCAAGAATCAGAAACTTGGAACAAGAAATTGAGTAGATAAATGCCTCTAATGACTCCACCGACAATGCCCTGAGCTGGAAATAACCCAAGAGTGAAACAACAGTGAATTGTGCTTCATTTACAATTGAGGCTGTTCTATAAAATAAAATACTACTATAAAAGAATGAAGAAGGAAAAGGGTCTCCATAAATAAAGTGATGAAAGCATAATAGTAATAGTAATCTAAGAATGGAACTGGATGACCGTTACAAAATCAACTGAAATATGAGATGTGACATAATTGAATATAATATAATACATAATGTGTGTAACAAGTAACAAGGATATAACAAAATTTTGATGATTGAAATTGATGTGATTAGAAGCAGTAACAGTTTAACATCTACAACAAGGACATGCATGATGCAAAGTCTTGGGTGGTTTGTGACTAGACACTACACCTTATTTTTCTGCATATATAATTTCAAATTTTTGGACCTTTCTTGAATCGACTATAATTGTAGCTTTCATATAATCATGATAATTACGATTGATTTCGATTAATTATTCAATTTCTAATTTTTGGGCCCTCTTGTTTGAATCGATCATAATTGTAGTTTTCATTTTCTTTGCAATGGGTTCTGTATTTTTCAATGTGGGAAATTGTTATGTCTGGTATTTAAGACAGTGGGCCTGTTTGGTAAGCAATTAAGGCCCGTCTACAAATAGTTTTACTCTATAGCCCAATCCTTCAAAATTATTTAATTTAATCAAAATAGGACATTATGCTTGACCTTTTGCAGTTATTTGTCTTAGTTTTTGCCCCTTAACTAAATTAAATTATAAAAAATTAAAATTTAAAAAGATATATTAAAATTTAATAATAATATGTAACACAAAAAAAGGCATTGAACATTATCATAAAATTTATTTGGTTAATTAGAATCGTTTTTAACGGAATCTACAGTATGAGGAAGCTTCTCCTGAAGGCAGTTGAGCAGATGAAATCTACTGCGGCACCGCCGCCTTAAAATCAACAAATTCCACCTCCTTTCCTCAAACTACCCTCGTACGTGCAGCTATCGAAGAGCTCAAAGCAGGGGCAAATCGGTCCTCTGACATCCGCCACCGCCTCCGCCCTTTAACTGCGACCTGTAAATAAATCAGTAGACTATCGCTCACAGCCTTCGAGACTTCCGTTCCGTTACCCTATTTCATTAATTTCAGAAATAGCCCTCGTGGAAACGTTTATTCCCACACAACTCCCAATTCGTAATCCACAAATTCCATCAACCCTAACAGAGGCACACGATCCACCGTTCCTCCACCGACTCGATGGAGATCGGGCCGGAGACGAGGCCGGAGGCTGAGAGGCTCTTGTCTTCTCAAGCTGCGCCTTTGGATTCATCAGCGTCTTCGCTCGGTTCTTTGCCGGGGGAGAGCAGTAGCGGCGTCGGCGGCGGTGGTAATGGTAAGAGCAGGTTTGATTTGATGGATGATGATGAGGAGGGGGATGTTTGTCGGATCTGCAGGAATCCTGGCGACGCGGATAATCCTCTGCGTTACCCCTGCGCGTGCAGCGGTAGCATCAAGTTCGTTCACCAGGATTGCCTTCTTCAGTGGCTGAATCACAGCAACGCTCGCCAATGCGAGGTTTGAACTACGAGTGCCGTGATTGATGTCTTTTTGGATGTCTTTTGTTATTGTGGTTGTCTTGATTGATCGATTGGTCTTTTGATGGAAATACTGAGCTGGTTTGGTAGAAACAGAATCGAATATCCGCTTAAGCTGATTCTTTGAACTCTTCACGCTTGGCTGATGTCACGAAAACTTAGCTGAATTGAAGCTATTTACTATTTTCTGTGTCCCCCCGATTCATGTTTCTGGTTTTGTTTTTCCTCGGGTGGTTGCTGGAGAGTTGTTTCTTTGGAACTGCTACGGTTTTAGTTTAAGGGGGAACTGCTGCCGTTTTAGTTCAAGGGGGAACTGCTGCATGATGCACAGTTTTTTTTAAATGGGGAAACTTCTGTTCGGTTTCAGAATGTTTTATTGGAAGTTGTAATCACAATGTATCTTGTTTATGGGGGGTGGTTTTATTGTTAAACTCTTTGATTTTGGGATTATCAAATTGCTTTGGTCAGGAACACTTCTAAATTGACATCACACCTTCACTAATATTTTGTGCATTGCAGGTCTGCAAACATCCTTTCTCATTTTCGCCAGTTTATGCTGAAAACGCTCCTGCAAGGCTTCCATTTCAGGAATTTATTGTTGGGATAGCTATGAAAGCCTGCCATGTTCTGCAGTTCTTTTTACGGCTCAGTTTTGTACTTTCTGTTTGGCTTCTCATCATTCCATTCATCACATTTTGGATTTGGAGGCTGGCATTTGTCAGAAGTTTTGGAGAAGCTCAGAGATTATTCTTGAGTCACTTATCTACAACAGTTATTCTCACAGATTGCCTGCATGGATTTCTGTTGTCTGCTAGCATTGTGTTCATTTTTCTTGGTGCCACTTCCTTGAGGGATTACTTTAGACATTTAAGAGAGCTTGGTGGACAAGATGCTGACAGAGAAGATGATGGGGATAGAAATGGGGCTCGTGCTGCAAGGAGGAATCCAGCTCAAGCCAATAGAAATATTCCTATTGATGGGAATGGTGAAGATGCTGGTGGAGCACAAGGAATTGCTGGTGCTGGTCAGATGATTCGACGAAATGCAGAAAATGTTGCAGCTAGGTTGGAGATGCAGGCAGCTCGTCTTGAGGCCCAGGTTGAACAGATGTTTGATGGTTTGGATGATGCTGATGGTGCAGAAGACGTACCTTTTGATGAACTGGTTGGCATGCAGGGGCCTGTGTTTCATCTGGTTGAAAATGCATTCACAGTGAGTCTTCTGATCTTTAATTTATCCGACCTTTTCAGGTCCTAAATGGGCCCTGAGGTCTGTTTTCTTGTTGTCTCTTCAGTACCAGATTATAATGATCTGTGTGCCATATTACTGTTCGATGCAGCTGAATGTGTTTCCTTTGTTCTATGCAGGTTCTTGCAAGTAATATGATATTCCTTGGAGTTGTAATCTTTGTGCCATTCTCGCTGGGACGTGTTATAATATATTATTTATCATGGATTTTGTCTTCTGCTACCAATCCTGTGTTATCCACAGTTGTTCCGTTTACTGAATCAGCTCTTTCTTTGGCCAATATCACTCTAAAAAGTGCACTGACCGCTGTTGTAAATGTGACGTCTGATAATCAAGATAGTAGTTTGCTTGTTCAGGCTGCAGAGATAGTGAAAGCGAATGCAACTGGACAAACTATCCCAAGCAACATAAGCTCTATAGTGGCAACAGACATCTTGAAAGTGCAATCGCTTGGGGCTTCTCGTCTCTCAGATGTTACTACTCTCGCTGTTGGCTACATATTTGTATTCTCTCTAGTCATCTTTTACCTTGGGATTGTTACCTTAATCCGGTACTCAAGAGGAGAGCCTTTAACAATGGGGAGGTTCTATGGAATTGCTTCCATTGCAGAAACTATCCCGTCCCTCTTCAGGCAGTTCGTGGCCGCAATGAGACATCTAATGACTATGATTAAAGTCGCTTTCCTTCTGGTAATTGAGCTTGGTGTTTTCCCTCTGATGTGTGGTTGGTGGCTGGATGTTTGTACTATAAGGATGTTTGGGAAGTCTATTTCTCAGAGGGTTGAATTCTTCTCAGTTTCGCCACTAGCAAGCTCCTTAGTTCATTGGGTCGTGGGAATTGTTTACATGCTGCAAATAAGTATATTTGTCAGCCTTCTCCGCGGGGTATGAGTTGTGCCGAACTTAAAATTATTATGTTTTAGCACTAACTGCTTGTTTTTATAAATCTCTTGATACTTATATGTTGCAGGTATTGCGCAATGGGGTTCTCTACTTCCTCCGGGATCCTGCTGATCCTAATTACAATCCATTCCGTGATCTCATTGATGATCCTGTGCACAAGCATGCTCGTAGGGTTTTGTTGTCTGTTGCTGTATATGGGAGTTTGATAGTGATGTTGGTATTTTTGCCAGTTAAACTTGCAATGAGGATGGTTCCTTCCATCTTCCCTCTAGATATCACGTAAGAATGCTTTTTGACATGTCTCTGCAATCTTTTACTGAAGTCCGTTTTATCATCCTGTTTATTATCTGTATCTGCTCTAATTTATGGATGCCCACTTCCTTTTGCAGTGTATCGGATCCATTTACTGAAATTCCAGCTGACATGCTCCTATTTCAAATATGCATTCCTTTTGCTATTGAGCACTTCAAACTACGACATACTCTCAAATCCGTTCTCCGGTATTGGTTCACTGCTGTTGGCTGGGCTCTTGGCTTAACCGATTTTCTACTCCCTAAGCCAGAGGATAATGGTGCACATGAAAATGGGAATGCTGATGTGGGCAGGCATGATAGAGGACATGGGCAGGTAGTTGGTCAGGAACGAGTGGGAGCCCTTGAAGTTATAAATAGGCCAAGACATTTGGCTGCAAATGTCAATTCAGCTGAGGAGCTTGATGGTGATGAACTAACTGACACAGAGTAAGATTTAACAGAGATGATAATACATTCTGTTGCATCTTGGGTGTTCTCATAATGGAAGTTATGCTCTTTCATGCCCCCTGTGAGGATGTCTTGGGGAAAGATCTTTTGCCTTGCCTTAAGTATTGCTTATATTTAATTATTTATGTTATTGAGTAGCGCTGCTTTCTTTTCTTGTTTTGCGTGTATTACTTAGGATGCAAGATGGCGAGGTTTAGGCTCTAGGCATTTAGTTGCTTGATAAGTGTACCTCTCCTTCGTACTGAGTAACATAGTATTCAGCTCCCTTAAATATTCCATATTTAGCAGGGTCTTCCCATGGTGAACTAATAAGTAAATCCTTGGGAGCTACTGGGTCGTGTTTCAGTTGAGCTTTTTTTTTTTTGATACTTTTTATCGATTTATTGGCTTTGTTATTTTTCCTTTGCAATTTTAGTTTTTAAAGTATCACTTATTTTCTAGTTCTAAAGCTTGTTCCTTCTAGATAGCTTCTTGATGAATCAGTTGATAGCTGAATTTTGTTCTTTTGTATTATCCATTACCTTATATTATCTGGTTGGTTCTTCAGCAGGTGGGCTTTTGTACTTCGGATTGTACTGCTGTTGATAGTCGCTTGGATGACTCTGCTTATATTCAACTCCGCGTTGATAATTGTACCGATATCACTTGGGCGCACACTCTTTGATGCCCTCCCGCTTCTCCCAGTGACTCATGGCATCAGGTGCAATGGTAAGGAATTGTATTAAAATCTAATGAAGACTCAATTGTATTTTTCTCGGTTGAAGTGAAGCTTAACTATTTACCTTGGGTTTCTTCTCCAGATATTTATGCTTTTGTCATTGGAAGCTATGTCATTTGGACTGGTTTGGCTGGAGCAAGGTACTGTGTTGACCTCATCAGAACAAGGAGAACCAGAGTATTGCTTAACCAGTTATGGAAATGGTGTGGCATAATTTTCAAGAGCTCTGTACTCTTGTCAATATGGGTAAGACTCTTTGTCAGTTGTGAAGGAATAAAAATTACATTAGAAAATCCATTTTCTGCTAACATGAACATTCTCTGCTATTGTAGATATTTGTTATTCCGGTGTTGATTGGGCTGCTGTTTGAACTTCTTGTAATTGTGCCGATGCGGGTTCCAGTGGATGAAAGTCCAGTTTTCCTTTTGTATCAGGATTGGGCTCTAGGATTAATATTCTTGAAGATTTGGACTAGAATGGTGAGCATCTATGTCCAACCTTCCTCTCCCCCACCCAAAAATATATATTTATATTAAAAATATATCTGTTCTGATAGGTTATGCTAGATCACATGATGCCACTGGTGGACGAAAGCTGGCGGCTAAAATTTGAAAGGGTGAGAGAAGATGGGTTCTCAGGGCTGCAAGCCTTTCGGGTTCTGCGGGAAATCGTGTTCCCCATCATTATGAAGCTGCTTACTGCATTGTGTGTTCCTTATGTTCTGTCGAGAGGAGTGTTTCCTATATTTGGGTACCCACTAGTGGTGAACTCGGCAGTCTATCGCTTTGCGTGGTTGGGATGTTTGATCTTCAGCGTGCTGTTTTTCTGTGCGAAGCGCTTCCATGTCTGGTTTACCAATCTCCACAACTCGATACGAGACGATCGATACTTGATTGGGCGTAGGCTCCATAACTTTGGGGAGAGAGAGCAGCAGGTAGTGATGAGACATAGCCATGCTGCTATTCAAGAAGACGGAGAGCGCTTAGGCCTGATACGTAGGCACGTTGCTCCTGAAGAAGAGTGATAATACAAGGAAAGGAAGGCAAAAAATTGCCTCTCCTCAATTTGGAAACACAAATATGTGAGGGTTGAGTCCCTTGCTTAGAGGTGTCTCCACTTGTGAATATGGATGGCTATGTTTAAATCTTCTAGAATTATAAATTTATTTTATTTTCTTTTTTTTTAACATGCAACTGTACTCTCGAGGATATAGGGATTGATTGGTGCTTGCTCGCTACATGTGAAAACAGAAATTATATATGCTCTCTTCCCTCATTTCTGTCTCCTACTAGTTTCTTTCTGAGATCACTATTAAAATGAACTTGAAAAGTGGAAAGGCTGAATCCAATTAGCAATAATAATAATAAACAATAAGATTTGAGAGTAATTTATGGCCTTTAATGCTAATCCTCTGAAGATTTTTATCAGCACTTATCTGAAAGAAAAAAATGTTCATTTTGTTGATAAAAAAGGTAATTGATAACATTGATGATTTGTATACTAATCTATATTGTTAAGCATTGATGATTTGAATACTAATAATCGAAAAAAGTCTAAGAACACCGAGTTGGCAGGGGTCGTGATTAGCTCAGCAACCTCAACTCCAAGAGCAAAATCTCTATTGATTCTATCTCATAAAGCATGCTTTAGATGTTGAGGCCACAGCTGCTCAATATGAGGCTACAACATTTCATCCAACATCTGTAATAAAAAAGAGTCGAGGCACATTATAAAGATGTACCAGTTGCAGAAAAAGAGAGAATGAAATATACTCACCTTCCCTTGTTCAGAGATGAAGCATTTGCAAGTGAAGATGCCAAAGCTGTAACAGGGATTGGCCGAGATATTACCACATCTCGCAACGAAAACATGCCTTTGGAAGGACAATGATAGTCTTGCCGTCCTCTTGGAAGCATCTGCAGAGAAAAAACGAATAGCAAGTGATATGAAAATGTGTGAAAAAGGGGAATTACAAAACACAAACCTGCTGTTTTGTTGCTAGAGCTGGTAGTAGATCCTTTTGCGTTTGATCAGCATTAGTGTGCCTGCCGCCAGAGTGCAAATCTTGCTGCTGGTTTTGGATTAGCGGAACAGACATAATGTGCATAAGAGGTCTAGCATGTTGCAAGCCAGGAACAAGTAGCTTTTCATACCCATATCCAGGCTGACCCTAAAGATTGAAGCATGAAACATACATAAACATCTTTCAACCATATATAAAAAAGATGTTAGGAGATCATATCAGTCAGTTATTCTAGTAGCTTCAGTACTCAAGAGTGTAACTTAGGGCAGAGAATTAAACCCACGGATTTAGAAGCCTGTTTAGGTGGTGAAAAAGCAACAAAGCCACTTTTCCTGTCTTTTTCTTTTTGGTCTTGCATCACCTGCATAGGACATAGGAGCAGACCGAGTAAGCCTCAAATCTACTGACATGATTGAATTTGTGAAATCTAGTGCTGAGATGTAACCAAGAAAGTGCAGCCACGAACCTCACATGACTTGAGTGATCTAGATGGAGAGAATACTTCACTAAGCTTTCCATGAGGAATGCTATGCTTTTTATGATTAGACCCCTTATCGACTTCTTCATTAACACAAGACTGTGATCTAGATGGAGAGAATACTTCACTAAGCTTTCCATGAGGAATGCTATGCCTTTTAGGATTAGACCCCTTATCGACTTCTTCATTAACACAAGACTGAGACTGGTAGTTCAGTCTTGGCTCTCTCTTGAAACTCTTTCGTGCTAAAGCAACATACCAACTCTTATTATTAAATATTCGGCCATTGAGAAATCCAACAGCTCTAGCAGCATCTTCTGCATTCCCAAAGTTCACATACCCAAAACATTTTAAGGGTGCGTTTTTATTTCTCATTATCGCTGCATTTGTTACCGTTCCAAATTCACCAAATACTTTTCTAAGATCATCTTCAGTTGTTGACTCGCAAAAGCTCTTTAAAAACACATTAGTGAAATGTGGCTTGTCTAATGACAGTCTTCTTTCTTTTTCATTGTGAGAGGATCCTGCATGGACTTCTTTTCCATTGTGCTCTCCAGTAGCTTCCCGGAGAGACTCCATACCAGAGTGCACAGATCTAAAACCCAATGATCGATCAGAAGCATCTGTTGCTACTTTGCATGATCCAGTATTCACAGAGGATAAAAATGGCTCAGATGGAGCCTTGTGGTCAATTTCATTATCCAAATTCTACAGCAATCAATTAAACATCAATCCAAATTCCACTTCATTAGGATCATAGGTAAGTACATCAAAATCCCAAACAAGGAAAGAACATTCAAGTACCTGTAACCGGGATTTAGTATCTTCCGTCCTTTGAGCAAGTTCAACATAAAGAGGCTTGTCAAAAAGAATTTTACCATTCATTTCAGAAAGCTACAAAGACAAGAGGTTATTTAAGTTTAGTTTCTTTGGTTAGAGGTAAACCATGTGAAAAGGAGATTTGAAGAATGCAGAGAATACAACTCACGGCTCTGGAAGCCTCTTCAGGAGATGAGAATGCAATAAAGCCTGATCCTTTGCTTCTTCCTTTCCTATCCTTGAAAATCTGTATGAAAATGAGATAGCAAACTAAGATATATAGCACACTGACATGATAAATTTGTGAATGGTTAGTGTTGACATCTAATCAAAAGATAACATCCATCGACCAACCTTGCATGATGTCACTAGACCATAAAATGAGAAGAGTTCCTTCAACTTTTCATCATTAATGCTGACATGTAGATTCTTAAAATAAAGATTAGACGGTTTATCAATGGTTTCTTTCACAAGTTGCTGATCACCGTCATTCAGTACTTGTTCTCTCTCCAATTGGTCTTTCTCGGAGTACCATCTCCGGCTATTAAGAGATTCAACTGGTGTAGCAACATCCTCCCCTGGAGTAGTTGATTCGCTATAGTTCTTTACACACGCAATACTTAAATTTGCTTTCTCCCTTAACAACTCTATCTCTTTAGTTAGAGAGCCTTCCTTGCTGACTTTCTTTCCATTCAATAGCAAGCCCTTAAGCTCTCCAACAATGCCCTTGAGCTCTTCAATATTGCCATTAAGCTTCCTGATGACAACATTGAACTTTCCAATAATGCTGCCAAGCTCCCCAATAGATTCCTGGCCAGTCACCTCATCAGCAAACTGAACAAAGCCACGGCCATTTGAATCACCAGAAGCATCTTTTGCTACTTCGCACGAGAGAATGTCTTCAGAGGATGAGAACGTGTCAGGCAGAGCATAGTGGTCAATTTTCTTTTCCAAATTCTGCATAGATCAATAATATGTTGAGTCATTGACTACTGAGAGCAGCGAACGTGATTTACCACAAATTGACGCAACTCATAAACTGTAAGGACTGGTAAAGAATGCAATTGTATATCAGATAACGTGATAAGGTTTATACTCATTTTCTTGTTACTAGGTTCCTACATGATACATCCAGCACCCAGAGGTAAAAATAAAATAGAACAAAACCTGTAAAGTAGTTCTTCTATCTTCCTTCCTTCGAGCAATTACAATTGAAAGAGTCTTGTCAAGAAGAACTGTACCATTCATCCCTGAAAGCTACAAAGACAATTGATTCTTGAAGTTTTTCCCCACTGAGAGAATCATGTGAAATAGCATAAACTAGGATAATAAGATAATTGAACCCACAGCATCAGAAGCTTCTTCGGCTGATGAGAACGCAACATAGCCTCTTTCTGTGCTGATTCCTTTCTCGTCCGTCAGCACCTGCAGATATATCAGGGTAAATAGGTAAGCTATAGACTCACAATATGACTGAGTTTGTAAACGGTGAGTGCTGAGATCCAGACAAGGGAAGAATGCATCAACCAACCCCGCATGACGTCACTGAACCAAATGGAGAAAACAATTCCTTTAGCTTTTCATCATCAATACTGCTGTCCAGATTTTTGACATATAGATTAGACCCATTATCAAATGCTTTTTTTACACACTCGAGATGGTATTTTCGTTGAACGAGTTCTTGCTGTCTCTCATGTTTACTTTTGGCTCTCCCAACATACCACTTCTTATTATCAATTATCTGTCGATTTAGACATTCAGCAGCCCTAGCAGCATCATCTGAGTACTTAAAGTTTACAAATCCAAAGCATTTGGAGGTTCCATCGTCATTTCTCATTATTACTGCACTAGTAATCCACCCAAATTGTCCAAATATATACTTAAGAGCATCCTCAGTAGTCGATTCACAAAAATTCTTTACAAACAAATTAGTAAATTTTGCCTTGTCTTCTGACAATTGTCCATTGTATGATTCATACCCATAGCCCATTGACTGACCAGAAGCATCTTGGCTGCATGACTCTGTGTTCTCAAAGGACAAAAACTTTTCAGGCAGAACTCTGTGATCAATTCCGTTCTCCGAATTCTGCAGAGACCAATTACATATTAACTAGAAAGAACACTAACGAGATACTAACAGCAAGCAAGCAAATTGTAGACCGTCTTTACCTACCACTAAGATCAATTATCAGAAAATGGAAAAGTAAAATCTAGAAACTAGTACCTCAAGACATGCAATCCCAGCACCACTGTTACTTGTGCTGGGTGCTTGATGACACAACATGATTCTAATATGTTTTCCATTGATGGGAGTAAAATTTAGCTCCTCCAAAGCTCTCTGAGCTAACATAAGCATGAAAAATAAATGTGAGATTATGGATCCACAGAAGGAGTGGAAAGATGCTCATGAACTATAGCTCATAAAGCACTTAACTTGTACATGGAATTCTTTTAGGCAACCAAACTACAACATAGAAAGCAACAATCAAACTTAATGATGTTCTGGTAAAATAAAATAGTAATATTAGAACACGAAATTCATTCATACTTGGGTGTATTTCTTGATCATTCTCTTAAAAGAACACCGTCTAGCGTATTTTGTAAACCTTGCAGTTTGCACAATTGAAATCACCCAGAAAATAGTCAAATGATGGCTTCACATGTGCAGATCTAAATGTCGAACTTGCTTGTCTGTTTCCACCCCAGCTGAGAGAACCGGAATCTCTCAGCAGCACAATGGTCACACCAAATTTTTCCTATGACTGCTGGATACTAGATGAAGTTACGTCCTCTAATATGATTTTACCACCATAGTACTATTCCAAAACATCAACTTGGTGTATGAAATGAGCATACACGATTGAGCCTCCTCTTTTCATACCTTTGGTTAACACAAATAAAACCAATTACAATTCCGTGAAAAATTAAGTTATCAGTCGATCGGTCCTCACTAAAAGTATCTAACAATGGATTGGCTTGGTTTCTTTTGATGCTACAACGGCATTGCCATCTAGAATTTTCAAAATTCAGCTGACATGCCTGAATTATTTGTTATACTGATCCAGTCTCTCTATAATGGTTTCACTGCGCAATACAGACAACGGTTTTAAGCTAATAAGTAATAACTCCAAAGCGGTCATCTTTGTAGCAACATAACCAACTAACAATTGCAAGCTCTTCCTTCACATGTATTAATACAATTGAAGCAGGAATTAAAATAGAAAAAAAAAACAACTCAACAAAGAGGCGAGATTAGAGCTGCTCCGTACACGAAGAAGATTTTAGAATACTCACCACACTGAGGGTTTCTGTAGTGTATGTAGCCGTATTGAAGCGGTATCCCAATACTCAAATTCTGGCAAACTTCAACTGACACCACTTCCCCAATCTGGTTGAACACGTCGTACAGTTGCGATTCTGTGACATCCTCGTGGAGATAGTTGACATAGAGTGATGCTCCGACCTCCGCGACACCGTGCGCCGCCGCATTCCCCGCCTGCGCAGCCATCTCAGTCGGAAAATAATCTTCCAGTTTTTTTTCTTACTCAAATTCTCTTCCCAAAATAACCCCAGTGCCCGAACTGTATCTAATCTAGCTCGGCCCACTCTTAAGATATCATTATTAATATATTTCTAATTATAAACAAATACAAATATTCCTATAATAGGAGTATTTTTTTTTTCCTTTATAAGCAGAGGTATAGTGGAATAATAGCATTTAGTGGTGTTTATGGTTATAATTATAAGAATTATTAATTAACAGTTTTATTATTTTGAAAGTGGTTATTGCCGTTCATAATTTGAAATTAGAATAACATAAAACAGTTCGGTTATCGAACCGTCGATCTCAGTCCCAAAATTACGGTTTTAATTTGGAACTATCTTAAAAATTTATAAATTTTGCATTAATTAACTAGTTAAAATATAATTTTATAAATTATGAATGATTATTCTATGTAATATAAGAAATATATTTAATATGGGTTAGAAAAAATGTATAAAATATATTATTGTTGTATAAATAAAGATTAATTAGAAGATGTTATTTTATAAAAATGAAGTGGGTTTTCACTAAAAAGATATTAAACCAGAAAAAACTAATTTTTCTTTGAAAATAATTGGAAGAAGTCGCAACAAAGAGAAGAAAAATTTCCCCAATTTGCACCGACCAAAATTTGGCGGTAGCAAGAAGGCGCAACAAAGCACGCAAAGGAAGAGAAATTCAACCGTTAAAACACATACTCACGCACAATCACAGGTCGACTGTGAAATATCTTCTCCTTTCTCTATCTCTCTCGTTGAATTAGCTCGTGTCTTTGATTTCTCTCAATACCCACGCGCTCATGGACTCCGTTTCTTTCGCCGCCGATCTCCTCGCCGCCGTTCCACGTTCGGAGGTAGGCTCAATCGTTCATGGCCGCAGTTTACCTTGCACGCTCGGGAACTGTACCAGCGCCTTCTTTCGCGCGCCCGCTGCTGCAACTAGCTCCTGCCGGCGGAGTCGGTTTACGCAGTTTCGGCGGCCGGAAGCCCTTTCATTCGCCTCCAATGGTTCCACCAATTCCGTTCCTGTAAGTAGTCGTCGCCTTGCCTCCTTTGTCTACACGTTTGGTACAAGTTATTCGCTCTTAATAGAGAATTGGGCACAAGTGATATAATTTAGTGGGTATGTGATTAATAGAAAATCACAGAAAGGTGTATTCATATACTGGTCTCTGGTTAAAGGATTTCAAGTATTGTTGATGTCTTTCCAGCACTTTTAAATGCCCATTTGATCCATTGATTGAATGATTCGGGGGGCTGAATTCTCAATATATGAAGGAACAACTGCTAAAGCTCATAGCTTTAATATACGAGTAATAGGAAACATATGCAATTAACTGTAGATCTCATGTCTCCTGCATAGATGAAACCGTTATGCAGTCTTGATCCTTATTCACTTGGTAGCTTCTTCACTTACAGACACGAGAAGGGATGTACATTGTTAGTGACTTCATGACTGGAAAAGAGCATTTGCATGTGGTAAAACCTACAACTACTGTTGATGAAGGTATTTCTCACTTCCATTTGTCTACAAAGTCGATCGTCCTGGTTTGTTTAGTCTCTCACTGAAACAGTTTCTCTTCAATAACAGCTCTGGATATGCTTGTTGAGAAACGAATCACTGGATTTCCTGTGATTGATGATCACTGGAAGTTGGTAATGTTAGAATTTTCAATATATTATGTTGATTATTCTGATGGGTTGTTGAATATGACCCACACTTTATAGCTTGTGGTAAAGGTTTCTGAGATGTGTAGTTGATTGATGCAGGTTGGTGTTGTTTCTGACTATGATCTATTGGCACTAGACTCCATCTCAGGTATCATTTAGGGTGTGAATCCAGTTTATGTTTACATTTTGTTACTATACGTTTAATTTCTAGAGGTGATTTTCCGGTGGTTAAGTTATGCATGGTTATTTGATGTTTTTATTCTTTCTTTCAGTTCTGGGTTTTTCTTTTTTTTTTTATTTAAAATCCGACTTACTGATGCATAAATTGACCGCTGAATATATGGTGTCTTATGGTGATGCATTATTTTTTTTCTATGGTGGTTTATTTGCTAGCTTCAAAGAGGCGTATTGTGCCTTGAAAATTTTCTTGTTAGATTAGTACTTCACCTGATGATGGTTAACTGTGTTTTATCATCTCATTTAGGTGGTGGACAACATGAAACAAATATGTTCCCTGACGTTGATAGCTCCTGGAAAGTATGTACAACGTTTCCTTCTACACATTTATGATAATAGCAACATTTATCTTTGTTAGAGATATCTATATCTATTTGTTCTTATTACGAGGAACTAGATAGAAGTTGATTGATTGGGGTAATGTTGCTTCTATGAGTTCTAATAGTGTATCTCATGGCAGACATTCAATGAAATTCAGAAGCTACTTAGTAAAACTGATGGGAAGGTTATAAGTGACGTTATGACTTCTGCTCCCCTTGTTGTCCGTGAAAATACGAATCTTGAGGATGCAGTGAGGTATTTAACCTTTTCTTTTTTTCCTTTTCAGGCTTTCAGTTTTGGATATTTTTTCGATTAAAATACAAGAAAATATCATAACTATGAAGATAATGCACTTTAGATGATTTCTCGGCTTCTGTAGAAACAATATTTTGATATCTGCAAACACCCATGAGAGTATATTGATGTGATGTAGGATATTGCTTGTAACAAAACACCGGCGGCTACCAGTTGTTGATGGTGAAGGAAAGCTGGTATAATGTCTACTTCCGCTTCTCCCTTCTGGTGCATAATATAATTCTTGCAAGAACTTATTCACACAGTTCTCTGTTTTCCTTGTGACAGGTTGGTATCATTACAAGGGGCAACATTGTTAGAGCTGCTCTTCAGATAAAGCAGGATGCTGAGGAATCGTGATTAGTGTTCAATTAATACGCACCGTCACCTCAAGTAAAGTTATACGAGATGTATGATTCTAGTGTGATTCTTTGCACAAGCTCCAAAATCAAATTGGGGAATTCATCGAACCACTGCTACAAATCCCCAAGTAATATTCAGGCAGTGTGACAGTAACAAGCACTTCATTCCGGTGCAGCATCTTTTCCTGTAAGTTGTAGTCATGTTTTTATTTTTGGCAGTTGTTAGATTATACATCATTCTGGAGAAGGTCAGAGCTGACAAGGGATTATGTGATTTGGCTCATGTCTTCTTCTGATTCTTAATGCTTTCGTGATGAACAAATGTACTGTTTATATGATTATCCGATTAAACCCACGAGTGTTGAAGTAATGTATGCAATTCTGCTTGTTAAATTGCTATTCTATAATGTGTCTTGGGATTATCTTGTAGAGCAGAGTAGTTAAAATGATTTGTTTGTGCAGTGACTTGTCATGAAATTCAAATAAAGAATGAGAAGGGAATGAAGAAAGCCCGTATATAAGAAATAAAGTACTACTAATGAAATAAGAAAAATATAGAAGGAAATAAGGAACAGTTTCATACTAGATTATTAGCCCATTGCACAATATAAATCCAGTCATCACAAGGAAGCAAAAACTATTCAAGCAAAAGAGAAGGGAATAGAGTGGTAAATAAGAAAGAAAAAACATACGTAAATTCCACATTAATAGCCTTATTAATAGTTTTTTCTTCTGAGAATTAGCCTTAATTTTTAGTTTTTACATTGAAATAATCGCCTAAATGCAGCATTTGGAGATACGACTAAAATTAAGGATTTAATAAATTAAATGATTATTTGCCGAATAAGAATTAGTAATCAACACTGCACCTATATTGAAAATTGTGCTTGGTCAACATTTAAAATTAAAATAGTACTAGTATTATTTATTTATTAATACAGCCTCAAAATCATGTTCTCTTTCTATCTCCATCCATTTATTAGTACATACTGTAATTATTATGGACACAACAAGTTCCAACAGTTCACAGAGTACAACCCCATTGTACCCTCCACTTGCTAATTAAATGTGTATAGACTAGAGAGACACTTCAACATAAACACGTACTACGATTTATCTCTTTTTTACTCCATCCGTTTTTTAATAAGTGTCCAATTTTACTAAATTACACGTACCAATAAAATGAAAATTTTACTTATAAACCCTTTTATTGAATAACATAATAAATACATTCATACAAATAATATCAAATTCCAATAAGTATTAAATAAGGGCAAAATTGAAAGATTGTCATAAATATACTCTAAAATTTTAAAATATGACACTTATTTAGAAATAAAAAAAAGTAAAATAGGACACTTATTAAAAAACGGAGGGAGTATATAACAATGAATCGCTAATTAAATATTACTTTATGGGGATTAGAGTATGCTGCTAAATTAAAGCAAATACATAATGATGAGATTTTTGGCATTTGTACCTTTATTGTCACCCAAACATTATCTAGTATTTTTAATTAATTACTTTCAAATCAGCTATAATTGCTTTTTTGATTACAAATATGCCTACATAGAAATGTTTCACATTTATATTAATTCATTTTAGAGAAGCACCATTTAGACCTTTTAATAAATGGGCTATGAAAATAAGTACTCCCAAACAAGAAGACTACGTGTATGATGAAGATATAAATACAAGATAATTATTATTTCTAAAAGATCTCAAGACATTCAAATTTCATTAAATGTGGAACTGTTTTTCTCAATGTGCCATAATATGGTACTCGAAGAAAACATTACACGTGATCTTAACTAACGTTGTACAATAGAAATCATAACGCATGTTGATTTTGTTGATATGCTACGTCATTCTTAACACAAAATATGGTACACAATACAAATTTCATATCTTTTATTACCTTCAATATTTATATAGCTAGTCACATGTCTAAATACAATACTTTATAGTTATGTATGCAAATTTATTGCACTTGATCAACCATGGCAATGGCAATAGCATGGGTATAATTATAAAAGGCTCACACTAAGCACACGTATCAATATATGATGCTCTATCAATTCAAATATCCCTTGATTCAAGCCATTTGTCACTCCATATTTATCTAATACTCCCACTATATTCCTCTTCACTCACTCTTCTTCTTCTATCAAATTTTAAGTCCTACAATTCAACTTTTGAATTTTTCAACAAATAGAATTTTCGAATAGTTATTTTATTTAATTGCCGTCTTGCGCGCAAGGGAAAGGGAAAGCAAACCACCTTGGATTAAGCTTAGCTTTGTCCCATGTTTTGACTACACTTTCAAGAATTCACACAACTCAACTCCAAGGTAATAAATCTTTTTCTTCTCAAAGCTCTTTAGTTTTGGCCCCTATGTCACAATTGATGGGGACCCAATTTCGAATTATCAAAATCTTTCATGCTTCATATCAAAATATCAAATCATTTACCAATTATTTACTCATTCCAGCATTAAAAGTAGAAAGTAAAAAAGAGAAGTTTCAAAAAATCAAAAGGAAATTTTAATAATAAAATAGTATAAGTAAATAGTACACACACTGCCTCACCTAGTAACTAGTGTCATTCTCTCTTTGATTCCTATTTCTCAGATTTGAAGAAGAAAAAGTTCACACCTTCACCGAATTTTCAGCTGCGATTATCATCGAGCACTTTGCAGGCAAAGAAATGAAGACGGGCGCCAAGTTCATTGTTCTCCACCACAAGCCCACCGGAGGCGGAGGCGGCGGAACGCCGACCTCCCCCTCACACCGCGCCTGGCTCTTGGTCTTCGTACTCTTTTTCATCTTCACCTTTGCTTTCACTCTCTTCACCACCAGGGACGCCTCCGCCTCCAGGACCGCCGCCGCCGCTACCGGAAAGTCCAAGTCTCAGCTGCCACGACCCGTGTTCGATGCACTCCTCCACTACGCCGCCCTCAACGCCACCTCCGCCGGCCGCATGTCGGCCGAGGAGCTGAAGACCATAGCTGTCGTCCTCCGCCGCTGCGCCGCCCCCTGCAACTTCCTCGTCTTCGGTCTCAGCCATGAAACCCTACTGTGGAATTCCCTCAACCAAAAAGGCCGCACCGTCTTCGTCAGCGACAGCGCGTACCTGGTCTCCAAGCTCGAGGAGAAGCATCCTTCGATCGAGGCGTACGACGTGCAATTCACGACGAAGGTGAGCGAACTGTACGCTTTGATCGAGTACTATAAAGGGGAAGTGACGAACGAGTGCCGCCCGGTGCAAAATCTCCTATTCTCCGATTGCAAATTGGCCGTGAACGACCTGCCCAACCACATATACGACGTCGCTTGGGACGTGATACTGGTCGACGGGCCGCGCGGCTACTTCGGAGCGGCGCCGGGGCGGATGACGGCGATTTTCACCGCCGGCGTGTTGGCACGAAGCAAAAGGGGCGGCGCGGCGGAGACGCACGTGTTCGTGCACGAATTCGATAGGGAGGTGGAGAAGGTTTGCAGCGACGAATTCTTGTGCGGTGAGAATTTGGTGGAAACAAAAGATTTATTGGGGCATTTCGTCATTAAAAAAATTGAGGGTAACACTAATAGCTTTGGATTCTGTTCTGTTCCTTCTTCTTCCTCATCAGTTCCTCATAATTCAATTTAATGTTTTTTTTTTTTTTTTTTGAGCGGTAAGTTTTGCTCTTTGTGTTTACTTTGGGGTAAACTGTAATATTTATATAGGATTTTCCCATGTTAAATATACTAGAATATATTAGCAGCATTTATATTTTAATTAATTTTAAGTTATTATTATGATTTTTCCATATCAATATGATATATAATTACTTTTTAATATCTAGTACTATCATCTTTAATTAATTTTTAGAGTTTATAAATTCAAAATTTTGATATATTTTTTAATTTTTATATAATAGTTAATTATGATTTATTACATAAGAAGGCAACATGTGTGATATGATATTTGATTGTTTGTGGACAGAATTGAGAAAGAAGATGGTTCCAAAAATAACTAACATAATGTCGTTTGTGGAATTTGCAAACAATTTCTGGGCAAATCAGGAATTGAAGTCAGTGTGGTTTAAGAATTAAGAGAGCCCACGTCACTTTGTCTGAAACTAATTTTGTTTGATTAAAATGTGGTACTACTATCTAAATAAATGTTCAAATTTAAGGAAGGTAGTATTTATTTATAGTGAAACATTATTTTTTTATTTAAAAATAAAATTTTAAAAAATTAACCTAGGGCGAAACCTTGCACGTATAATTTGTGGTCCTTTTCTAGTTTCATGTTATTTTATGACTATAGTAACGACATGGGACTTATACAATTTTGAAAATATATACTGCGTGCTTATATTGAATGTGAAGGATAATTATGTAAATCAATAAAAACTGAGGAATATAGTGGAAAGTAAGTGTCGGTGGGTTGGTTTTGTGGCGTACAAATGCGGTCGTACACTTAGAGAATCATATTCTATGTTTTAAGCAGTTGCATAATTTAATGCGCAGTCAATTATATATAAATTCAGATAATTAATTTAGAGATTTTATGATGTAACGAAGCAATGTCTCAAATTAACTATAGATTATTAATTATTAATTACAAGTAACGATTATCCTAGAATAAAACTAACTAATTCTTATAACACTATAAAGATATCAAAACCCCAAGTAATCTCAACACATAAATGCATATTAACCATCAATTTGTTCACGATATTATTAACTTTTTTCTAAATTAAAATTTTTCCAGTATATATATTTGTTTAATCGTGATCATTATTAGTATGAATGGACATATAATGAAAGAGATTTATCGACATTAAATTACCAGACGTGGAAATGAAGGGAACTAAACTTAGATAATAATGCCAGTAAACATCACGTGATGCATTCGGTCCTAACCTTTATTAACCAATCACGTGACAAAAAAATATATCTGATCTGGATTTCTGTGAATCGAGTTTTCTTTTCTTTGTTAAGAAAATATTCTAAATTTGTACAAAAATTATATCTAACATCTTTCCATATGTGTTTTCTCGTGAAAAGGAAAGAAAAAATGTTTCAATACGTACGAAATGTGAATGATTTTATTTTATTTTTGATAGTTAATAAGTGGAATAATGAAACTATATTGGTGACTGCCCCATTAATTCTAGATTCATTTCTCATTTCCTCTTTAATTATTACATCACTTACTTTTCTTTTATTCTCATTTCTTTTATTCTCACTCTCCCTATATATATATACGAAATTTATTGGTTTTCTAAATACATGATATTTTCATCATTTTTTATTTTAATGGATTTTGAAATAAAATATTGATCCATCACAATTAACTGCTCTCAATGCCATTAAAGAGCGTGGCCTTTTTCAGAAGCCCAATTTCGCAATAGTACAAATTTGAGAAAAGTTCTCTGCATGGTCCATACTTTTGGGGATCGGCCCATTAAAATGTGGTTGGCAAACCATATGGTGGTATATTATTAAAAATTGAATATTAAATTAAAATTATAAAATAACATCAGAAAAGATTCGAAGATTCGAATCGAATACACATATTACTTTGAAGTTTAAAGATGTTGCATGAAGTTGGTAGATGATAAGAAGTTGTTGATAATAGCTGTTAGGTTGTTAAAGTTTGTTAGAGTTGTAGAAACAGTTGATGTGTCTTATAAATAAGCCATACATGCCTGTGATTGTATTCAATTTTCATTCATCATATTCCAAATCAATATACTCTCTTATCTCTATTATCCCTTTTTTCTATTCTTATATGTAAATTTTTTGGAAATTAGCAGCTGCATTTGTTGAAGTGCTCTCACATTCTCGTGGATTTTTATTTTTGTGAAAATGCATTTCCAAGTCCTTATACAGCATACACTGTATACTAGTCTCTTTTTATGTAAATTTCAATTTTAATAAGTCCTACTAATTTTTATTATTCATTTCAATAAATCCTTATTCAATGAATCTAGCAAATCCATTTGTTAATTATCATAAGTATATTATATAACTAAAAGAAGAGACAAAAACACTTTTGGGACACAGAAAATAAATAAATATACTACTAATAGATCCATTAAATGAGGATGTAAGCGTTGAAGATGCATTTTTCTTTACTTTATTTATTATAAATACTTGGTCATCACTCTTATCAACTCAATCCCAATATTCTATTGCATCATGCTGTGATTTTTCAATCATATTAATAAATTATGATATGTGATAGAATTAATTGTTTAGAATTATGTTTTTATATATATTACAAATCTTGAATCCCAATCCTAACACTCAAAGGATTCAAGTATTATCTCATTAATTCAATAAACTATTAAGTGATGATATCATTGGTTATCAACTACACAATACTTTTCTCCTTGACTTAATTATTAATTAATGTGATTTGGGAAAATAATACTCACCTCCTCACAGTCCTAGTGTATACTTGTCAACTCAAATCAAATTTTTATACGTCTCTCTTTGTTTCACACCCAATAAAACCCCAAATGATCAGTCATCACTCATCATCACTATAATTAATTCTTCAATAAACAAAGAAAGACAAAAATGGATTGGCGTCAGCTTCACATCTACTTTCTCCCCATCATGGCGCCGGGACACATGATCCCTATGATCGACATAGCCAGACAATTCTCCCGCTTTGGAGCCAAATCCACCATTATCACCACTCCTGCTAATGCCTCCCAATTCTCCCCTTCCATCGACGGAGATCGCCGGCGCGGCTCCGACATCTCCATCTCCCTCATCGACTTCCCCTGCCGCGAAGCCGGCCTCCCCGACGGCTGCGAGAATCTCTCCTCCACCACCACCCCTCAGATGTCCCTCAACTTCATCCACGCCCTCGACCTCTTCCGCCAGCCTGTTGAAGACATCCTCCGCCGTGACCGTCCCGACTGCTTAATCGCCGGCTTCTTCTTCCCTTGGACCACCGCCCTCGCCGTCGACCTCAATATCCCCAGAGTCTCCTTCTACGGCACCGGATTCTTCCCTATGACCATTTGGAAAGTCTTGCGGGAGCAGAGGCCGCAAGATGCGGTCACCTCCGACTCCGACGAGTTTCTTCTTCCCGGCTTTCCGGACGAGCTGAGGCTGACGAGGCGGCAGCTGCCTTATACGCTGAAGCTATCGGAGGATTCCGATGACCCGCTTTTGAAGCTTAGTAAGAAGGTATGGGCGGCAGATGACGCTGGATTCGGGATCATAGTCAACACCTTCGTCGAGCTCGAGCCGGCCTACGCCGCCCTTTACCAGAGTATGACCGGAAACAAAGCGTGGCATGTGGGCCCGGTGTCGCTCTTCAACAGAACCGACGAGGACAAGGCGCACAGAGGGCGAGAGACTGATCAAGACTGTTTCGCCTGGCTCGACTCCAAGAAACCTAACTCCGTCGTCTACGTCTGCTTCGGGAGCATGGCGATCTTCCAGGCGGCGCAGCTGCGCGAGATCGCGGCGGCGCTCGAGAGCTCCGGCCAAGATTTCGTATGGGTTGTGGGAAAGAGGAGCGAGGGAGAGGGCATCGATGGAGGATTCGAGGAGAGGATGAAGGGGAGGGGGGTGATCATTAGGGGGTGGGCCCCGCAGGTGAGGATACTGGATCACGAGGCGGTGGGGGGGTTCGTGACGCACTGCGGGTGGAACTCGCTGCTGGAGGGGGTGGCGGCGGGGGTGCCGATGGTGACGTGGCCGCTGTCGGCGGAGCAGTTCTTCAATGAGAAGCTGGTGGTGGATATTCTGGGGACGGGGACGGCGGTGGGGGCGGAGGAGTGGGCGAAGAGGACAGATGAGAGAGCGGCGTTGGGGAGAGAGAAGATAGAGAGAGCGGTGGTGGAGCTGATGGCGGGGGAAGGCGGAGAGAGGATGAGAAGCAGAGCGAGAGAGTTGGGAGGTGTGGCGAGGAAGGCAGTTGAAGAAGGTGGATCTTCACATTCTGATTTCAATGCTTTCATCCAACAAATAAGGAAGTTTCATGCTTCTTCTTGATTATGATTATTACTGCTCCTCGCTTTTCTTTCTTTTTCTTCCTTTCTTCTAAATAAATTAAGCTTTCTCCTCTCCTCATACTTCTTTTTGTATGTTTTTGAGAACAAGCTTTCTCTTCTTTCACGACTTGATAAAGGTGGTTTACTGTCCATTAATATTATCTCTCGTTGTTAATTCAAATTTATCATTTTAATTAGTATTTGTTAAAAATAAAAATATTCGTTAAAATATAATTAACATTTATTTGAAAATTTAATTTTTTAAAAAAAATCATCTAATGTACATTAAATGGGAGAGAAATGAGTTAATATATAATCAGTATATAGTCAATCTTCAATTCTAGTAGCTATAACTTAATGTTACACTAAATTTAGCGACTCTTACCAATTTAAAAAAAAAAATAAAAATTAGCGACTCTTACTAATTTATTCTTGCTACTATAATTTTTCTTTTTCTATATATTATAATGTTTCTTTTACTAAAAATAATTATATTTTATTTAAAACTAAATTAATAGCTATTAGTTTTATTTTTATCTCAAGTGATTATATTATAGCATTAATTAACACATATATTTACATGTTAATTATTACCTTCGTATTAATATTATAAATATGAAATATGTGACCAATTAATTAATTATAAGCTATTTATTAGTAGAGTTTGAGTTTGGAGGTACATAAATTTAGCTTTGATTCAATATTTTAAAAATAAAATGTGTCCAAAATGGATTTTAATTGACGTTATGTGTTAGTTTTGTAAATATTAAAATGTGATGTGATTTATTATTTTAAAGATACGTCAATACATTCTTTTTGAACATGCCTACCAATAAATTGTACACTTATCGTGAACAAGGGAATATTAGATTCTTTTTCTGCATAAAAGTTAAAAAAAAAAACACGGCCAGAGAAGATCTCCGATTTGGATCTATCCAAATAATAGTTGGTTCGCATATTTTTATTATTTACTATAAACAATAAAACAAATATCATTTTCAAATTCTGAGCAACTTTTATAGGGATATTCTTTCTTATATCAACTAACAATTGAACTGACAAAAGCACATGTTAAGATTTAAGAGCCCTTCGACTTGAGATTAAATTACCATATCTTATACTTACTCCGTACCAACTAAATTGAGGCGCATGCTATTTTAGATCGTCTCAATTAATATGCTCTCAATACTTAATCTGTCCAACAAAAGGTGTCTTACTCAAATTATAAGCTAACGATGGAAGTTTTTGTATTAGCCTCGGACAAGTTACTTATTTTGTCGCACTTAATTGGTGTAGACAAGTGTTTTTTCTTCGATATTGAAAATTTCGTATAGCATGTAAGTCACTTTCTCAACTAAAAATATAGGATTTTTGTTTTTAAAAAAAAATACGTGCTAACTCTATCACAATACAATTTTGCTAACAAATAGATTATTTATCTTATCTTTTGGCATTCTGCATTAGATCAATACACTGAACACCGATCCAGCAAAATAAAATTCGAATATTGTAATATGGAAAATAAAAACAAAATATAAAAGCATGGAGATGAATGATAGAAATCTCACATGGTAGAGTGGATAAGTGCAATATGAAAGAAGATATATACTCCCAGCTTTACATTAATAAGGATATATTGTATATTCAACTGAACGTATTATAATAATGAACGTGTCATAATGGGATAGGGAGAGTACTAGATAGTATATCTTGATATATAACTGTATATACAATTCATTAATTTGAAGCCACCACTCTCTTATCTTTATATATCCTTTAAAATGTTGGTGTACATATACATATAATAGTATGTATTATTGAGTTTTTGGTGCATGGAGGGGATAAGGGTCGTCACATGGCTTCCTTCTCCAGTATTCTATTTCTATGCCCATATCGAGCTAGATAATAATATCAAGTTGGTTGATTGTTAGTTAATTTGGTATATATATGGATGAAACTTACGTACCTAACCTACAACTTGAGAGTTGAGATGACTTTAAATGTGAAGTGAATTTTCTTATAAATTGTAAACTTTGTTTTGTCATTTAGTAAAAGAAATTTTCATATTCAAAATTTAAGAGTTATGATGTACTCAATTTAGAATCCACTTTTATTGTCTATTTTTATCAGGAGTATATGAAATTTTCTTTTTCATTCTTATTATAAGTAGGGCCGGTTCCGACAAAAATGGACAATAAAAGTGGGTTTTAAATTAAAGTCGAACTAAAAAAAAAGTATTTTACCAACTCACCACATTCAATACTATGTTTATTTCCAAAACGTATATTACAATAACATACGTATAAATTTAAGGGGTCTCCAAATTCCGGGGCCCTGCACCGTCGCCCAGACCAGGGTGATTGTAGGGGTGGATGATTGATTATATGAACAAAAGCATATTAACTTTCATAGAAAAATGTGTGCATTAGAAGAAGAAAAAAAAGCATTATGTTTATTGATTTGGAGTAAATTTAGAAGGATTTGGGAGGGAACAAATAGTTTTGAAAAGATACTAGTAAAAGTTAAATTTTGTTCCCTTTAGATATGAATATAGTACTGCGATTCAAATATTTTAAAGCTATTTTAGGATATTAAAACTAGGTTTCTAATCAAGAATAATTCATGAAGTAAATATCTCAAAAATTAGATTATTTAGTTATCAATTTGTTATCACATACTAAAATTATACTAAAAAAATACTATCCAATAATTTATCGTTATTCGAAATTTACGACTATTATTTATTGTTTATTATCAAATTAAATACATATTCCATCAACACTAAATTTAGGGTGGATTTGAATGTGGTTTCCAGATTTTTGTGTATCCATCAGTGATTGTTGAATAAGCTACAATAATTTAGGAATTCCCACAAACTGATTCTTCCAATCCAACCCAAAACCAAAAGAATTTTAAGAAACCATAGTATTCTAGAATTATATAACTCCTATATTATAGGACTATACTAATAAAAGAAAAGATTTAGCCAATGATGTTCTCATCAATCAACTGAGGAAAAAGTGAGCGTTAACTCTGTATGCACATAACATGGTAACAGTTACCTTCTCTCTCGGAACTTCTGCCAAACTCTGCGTTAAATCTTCTTAATCTTCTGCACAATCCGCTAACAAGATTATCCCTTTTTCTCTCTCTCTGCAACTCAATCATTTCTCACCCCATTCCTCCCATCAATCCACCACCCCTTCCCCATTCTTTCTTATCCTTTTCTCCCCTATAAATCCCCCCACCAAACCCCTTTCTCCTCCACCACCCTTGTATTCGTTTCAACAATGGCTTCTCCTCTCAAACTCACTCTCTCCTCCTTCTTTCTCTCTCTAATCGTTATTTCTTCGGCCCTCGACATGTCCATAGTCTCTTACGATCAGAAACATGGCGTGGGCTCGGGCGATTCCGACGATCATTTGATGGCGTTGTATGAATCATGGCTTGCGAAGCATGGCAAGTCCTACAACGCCCTAGGCGAGAAGGAGTCGCGTTTCGAGATTTTTAAGGATAACTTGAGGTTCGTCGAGGAGCACAACTCCGCCGACCGGTCTTATAAACTGGGGTTGAACCGGTTTGCTGATTTGAGCAACGACGAGTACCGGTCGATGTTTGTCGGAGGGAGGCTGGGCCGGAAGCAACGGTTGATGAACCGGAGGGCGAGTGATCGTTACGCGCTCAAGGCAGGGGAGAAATTGCCGGAGTCCATTGACTGGAGGGAGAAAGGCGCCGTTGCTCCGGTTAAAGATCAGGGACAGTGTGGTATTTTTCTTTTTAATAGCTAATTCTCGATTTTAATGGATAAATATTTATGAAATATGTGTGTAGGTAGTTCAAATCTGGTATATGCCAGCAGTTTTGGCTTTTTATTTGTGGGCTCTGTGTGTTTTTGAATAATTACTCTTTAAAGAAAGTAGAAAGTTTTTGTCTTGTTGGGTCTAAAATGTGATAACAATAGAGTGGAGTTGTTCTTTTGTTCTTGAGATGTTTTACTCCAAAATTTGAAGAAGTGAAAGATACTAATTGTATGCTCTTTTGATTTCATTAAAGGGAGTTGCTGGGCTTTCTCCACAATTGGTGCTGTGGAAGGTGTAAATCAGATAGTAACTGGAGACTTGAAGGTGCTGTCGGAACAGGAGCTTGTTGATTGTGACACCTCGTACAATGAGGGTTGTAATGGTGGACTCATGGATAATGCTTTTGAGTTCATCATTAAAAATGGTGGCATAGACACAGAGGAGGACTACCCTTACAGAGGTGTTGATGCCACTTGTGATATCCAAAGGGTATGGATCATTAGCTCATTTTCTTGATTTGTGCTTCCATTTTCTTATGATTAGTCCAAGAAGCTTACCAATCGAGCTTCGACCTTGCAGAAAAATGCCAAAGTAGTCTCCATAGATTCATATGAAGATGTTCCTGAGAATGATGAGCAAGCATTGAAGAAGGCTGTGGCAAATCAACCAGTCAGTGTTGCTATTGAAGCAGGGGGCAGAGCTTTCCAACTCTACAAATCGGTATGATCATGTCGTTTTCTGCCAATGCTATAAGATCTAGTTCTATAGAGAGTTCTGTTGATTGAATCTTGCTTTTGTGCTTGCTCATTAGGGTGTCTTCACGGGGAGATGTGGAACTGATCTGGACCACGGCGTCGTTGCTGTGGGGTACGGTACCGAGAAGGGTAAAAATTACTGGATCGTGAAAAATTCATGGGGCGCAAACTGGGGAGAAGAAGGTTACATCAAGCTTGAGCGCAACGTAGCCAATATCACGACTGGGAAGTGTGGTATAGCCATTGAAGCTTCTTACCCGATCAAGACGGGGCAGAACCCTCCTAACCCGGGCCCGTCTCCTCCAAGCCCCGTGAAACCCCCCACCGTCTGTGATGAATACCAAACGTGCCCGGAGGGAAGCACCTGCTGCTGTGTGTACAAGTATGGCAAGTACTGCTTTGGCTGGGGCTGCTGCCCCTTGGAGTCTGCTACCTGCTGTGATGACAACGACAGCTGCTGCCCGCACGACTACCCCGTTTGTGATGTTCGAGCAAGCACTTGCCGAATGGTAACTTGCCTATATACTGCACTGAATCATATTCTTTTACTTCTTGTTATTGATTCTTGATTGAAATGAACAGAGCAAGGACAATCCTTTGGGAGTAGCTGTGCTGAAACGAAGCGTTTCGAAGCGAAATTGGTCGAACCAAGTCTTTGGTAGGAAGATCAGAAGCAGTGCTTGAAATTGCAGTGTGGTTTGGAAGGCAGTTATTGTTTCTGAGGAGTGGAGGAAGTGAAGAACCCTTTTGCTCTTCATGCCATTTACTTCTGTATATAAGTCTTTGCTTTGATTATTAACCTTTCAGTATTTTATTGATGAAGTTTCATCAGTACCTGTTTCTGTTTTTTAAAACTGCCGCAAGGCTTTTATCTGTGACGAATGAATATTTATGGAGTGTGGCAAGTTCAATGGGACATGTCAAAAAAGAAAACGGTCAAAAAAGAAAACGTGTCCAAAGATTATCAAGTGTTTTGAAAATTTAGTATTGTGTTAAAAAATATTTCTTGTGAATTGGGTAAATTGGATTCCCATATAGGAATTTTCTTTTTTTTTTTGAGAGATTTTTTGTGGATTAAAACCAATCTGTATATTTGTTTATGAAATTTTCATCAATGGCATATCGACATGTTATAATGATATGTTGTATTGAACAAATAATATCAACTAATTTACTAATTTCAAATTTGAAATAATTACACAATTATGAACATCTTTTTTTTACTAAAATATCTAAATGATGATCTAATAATCTATCATACTATGTAAGAATAAAGATATAAATTTATCAACTTTGAAGATATTAAATATTCTATTCTACCACGAGATTTTGAATAAAGGAATAATTGAAAATTGATATAAAGTAGTGTATTTTGTTGTCAGATGTAAAGCATATATTAGAAATATAAATTTTAAATGAATATTATGATAAATTATAGGGTCAATAGAAAATAGCTAATTAGCTATATTGTATCGCTCTAAAATAAATAATGAAATTGGGAATATATTATAATTCCTAAAGTCGCTACTTCAATTTAGAAATTAAATACAATATTGGAATAAGAAACGTGAAGGTGGTTTTAACTGCTGAGACATTCGCTTCATTTGCTAAACACTTAGACACGTCGTCGTTTTCTCGAACCCCTAAAACCACCGTCTATCGCCACAGTTCGCCGCCGTTGACTACCAATTTCAGGTGATTCTAACATCCTTCGTCACCCTGCTATCATTGCGTTATCATATGCAGGGAAACTCTTTTCACTTGTGTTGTTCAAGAATCTTGAAGTGTACTCACTTTTCTCTCACCTCCTTCGCAATTTCCCGGTGCTCGCAGATCGTTAAATTAATTGGTTTCAAGAAGTCGAATTTGAACTGTGTAATCTGTGACATTAGCTGCGACCTAACTTTCCTATGCATCGCGCAGTTTTTATTTTGCTATTTGTACTAGATTCGCCCAAGCGGTTTTCAATATAAACATATGTAGATGATTCCTACCCTGGTCGTGATTTGATGGTTTTGTCCAACTTATTATTGAGCACGGAAATCTTACACTCTTTCTGCTTCGTTAGTGAGTGATTGTTCATTAAGGTTATCATGTCTAATAGGAATTAATAACCTACAAAAAGTTGTTTAGTACATGGAGTTTAGTTGTTCTATCTGGACAATATATTATTAAATAAGTTTATCTGGAACGCAAGTGTTCTCTTAGTTAAATGTTCGATCATTGAAGAAATTGGAAAAAGATTTAGTCAGTATCTCTTGTGGTGATCTGTGCATGGCCTTTGTTTCAGTATCCATATTATTTTGGTTCCACTTATGCTAAGCCTGGCTCAAAGTAAAAGGTTATCAATTTTTTTAGTTCTTTGACAGTCTTAAGTTTAACTGCGACAGTTGTATTTGGATCACTTTTACTCAGAGATATCTGAACTCATTAGTTTTGCTCTTGCGCAGCAACCATCATGGTTATTTGTTAGGTTAATCATTATCAAGCATCATAAAGGGATCATGAATGTTTCTTTCATATCATTTTTTTTTACTTTGGATGCAATTTTTTTATTTGTTATGAAACCTGCAAAATATATAAATATTGAAGTAGAAGAAAGACGATTATATGTAGGAAACCAGTTACATGACAAGGATAAAACTGAAATTCATTGAAACAACAAATTTCCAAGTATTTTCCAAACTTATCCTTTCCCTCTCCTTTAGGGCTGATCCAATATAAGAAAAGTGTCTGTCCTGTGATGTTGGATTTATTAAGGTCTTCAACCCCTCCAGGTTGGTCGAACATAGTATATGGTTTACCCATATTGCAGGGAACAAACGATTATTATTGTGAACTTGAAACATACTTTTGATCTATTAAAGTACTTGAATGCACAAAAAATAAGCCTTAAGGATGGGATAGTGATAGTATGCATCTGCATTGTGTTTTGATGGTTCATAATCAATTTATCGGATCTCTATCCATGATTCCATATTATATCCAATTTCTGGTGTGAACTTTGAAAGTTTTAGGATGACAAAGGAAAGTGGGGAATAAGGGGTGGTAAATTGGTAGTATTTTGAAGGTAGTGATCAAGTCAATTATGATTTATTTTATCCAAAAATAGAATGGGTGTATGCATAACATCTGTGTGTAATAGATGCACCACCTTCTAATTTGATATACTCTCTTCTATTGAGTCTCATAATTCAGTACTTGTTTCAAAGTTCTGCAGCTTTTTTCGCTTGTTAAACATCTCTTTGTGATATTTGAGCAGTAGGAGATGAGCTCAGAATCTTCTGATTCGACAAATGCCACAGATGTCAAGTCTGCAGAAAACAAAATGCCAACATCTACAGAATCTGATCCTAATAATTCTGAACGTGATGCACCATCAAAATTCTCAGCTTCCAGTATCTCCACTTGGGCAAAAAATCTGAAAATTCCCCAGCCATTTACTGGATCTCAAGAAGTATCACCTCCCGGGAACTCAGGGAAGTCAACTTTTTCACGTCTTACTAGTGGCTTAGGACTGTCTCCCAAGTCTCCTCAATCAGAAGAAAATTCTGCCGCTGTTTCTCCAACTGCATCAACAGGTATATTTGGAACCATTACTAAAGGATTAGTTGACTCATCCAAGAACGCGGTGAAGGCTGTGCAGGTCAAAGCTCGTCATGCTGTATCTCAAAATAAGCGAAGATACCAGGTGACTTACTATTTTTGTGGTTTAAGTTTTTGTTTTTCGTTAGAAGTTCTATTTTACCCTCATATAATTCTTTTTTACATCTCAGATATTTATTATTGTGAAGACGTAAGCTCATTATTATTGTTAATCTTCATTCGCTTTAAAATTCCGAGGATCACTGCTTGTAAATAGTACCTGGATTTTGTATTATAACTTTTTTTGGCATCTGTTTTCATGTTCCGTAAATGGATAGTTTTACTTGTGGGTCTTATGTATTTACTGTCTTTAGGATGGAGGATTTGATTTAGATATGACCTACATCACAGAGAATATAATTGCAATGGGCTTCCCAGCTGGTGATATGAGTTCTGGTTTTTTTGGTTACGTCGAGGTAAAAACTTTTAATTCATCTAAGATTTGGCTCCCAAGTTATTGATGATTAGGGGTCATTCTAACTTGTTGATTGATTAGGGATTCTATCGGAACCACATGGAGGAAGTGATCAAGTTCTTTGAAACTTACCATAAGGTAATGATATCTTCTTATATCTGTTTATTATGATAATCATGGCAAAATGTCATATTTTCACCGCCTAGTCATATAGCTTCACATAAATTAATACTTCAGTTTTGATATACTACACAACTGTGCAGGACAAATATAAAGTGTATAACCTTTGCTCTGAAAGATTGTACGATGCATCTTTATTCGAGGGAAAGGTGAGTGTTCTCTTAGTATGTTAGTGTGTTCGCCAGTATAGTTGAATTGTTGTACTTGTGGAAATTAGTGTCTGCTATTATGTATGCTTGTTATTTACTCCTTCTATTCCTTCCTAGTTTTGTGGATCTTCTAGGAGTTTACTCTAATTTGATTTATGTAAACTGTATACTATATTTTTTTCTTTGATTACATTAGGTCACTGGATGTGTTGTAATGTGTACAGAGTTGAAGCTCTTTAAACGTGGGCTGGGCTGCTAGATATCTTAAGCTGTAACATTCTGATTCTTTTACCTTCTTTATTTTACAGGTCGCTAGCTTTCCATTTGATGACCATAACTGCCCTCCTATTCAACTAATCATATCATTCTGCCAAAGTGCATATTCATGGTTAAAGGAAGATATTGAAAATGTCGTGGTTGTGCACTGTAAAGCTGGGATGGCTAGGACTGGATTGATGATTTCCAGTCTTCTTCTGTATCTGAAGGTACAATTGGTCATGGTTTTTCATCTGTTGGCATACACATGCTATTTTTCATGAAAAATTATCTTTCCATTTATATTCTAATTCAATCATCATCTATGCTTTATAGTTTTTCCCCACTGCTGAGGAATCAATCGAATATTACAACCAGAAAAGGTGTATTGATGGTAAAGGGCTTGTTCTGCCGAGTCAGATTGTAAGTCTACTTTAATTCAACTTTGTTTAGAGCTTCTATTTCTAAGCTTATTGACACTTTTGAGCATCTATGGTGTTTCTTATAGAGATATGTCAAGTATTTTGAACGCACTCTGGCTTACTTCAATGGAGAAAACCAGCCGGGTCGCAGGTATGCTCTATTTTAGAATTTGTACTCTTTGTAAACCTATAGTTTTCTTGACCAGTTAAGTTGCATTCAAACTTCGACAATATCTGTGTTCTGTCATCCTGTATAATAAAAAAAAGTTTGCTATTGAGACTAGGGATGTTAAAAGATTATTTTGGCTTCTCTGTGTTGAAATTATATTGCATTGTATCATGCAGATGCATGCTTAGAGGATTCAGGCTGCATAGATGCCCATACTGGATTAGGCCTTCCATTACAGTCTCTGATCATAATGGTTACTCCTGATTTCTGTTTCTCTTGATCTCTCCCTCCAGAGATGCAGCCATTCTCTTCTTTTTTGAGCATGTTAGTCTTAATAAATATGCCTTCTTTTTTAGGTGTCCTCTTCTCAACGAAAAAACATCCAAGAACCAAAGATTTATCGGTATGTTATCCTTCAAGCTACCCTGCTTCAATTATTTGTCAATTGGAGCAATACATATTATTTAGAATGCTTCATCACTTCCTCTACTGCATTGTGGTTCTCTTGAGTGTCAATGAATAATAGACGTATAGGTTGCGTCAGTTTCAGGGAACTGAGACATTTTGGTCATGCTTTGTCTTCTGCTGCTGTTTGCTTGATTGAAAATTTCATTAGAAAATTAGAAACATTCAATGCGATCTGCTGATCTTGCAGCCTGAAGATTTTTGGTTTAGTGCGCCTAAGAAAGGAATAATGGTATTTGCCCTTCCTGGAGAACCTGGCTTAACAGAGTTGGCTGGTGACTTCAAGATCCATTTTCATGATCGCCAAGGAGACTTCTATTGGTATTTGAAATCCCCTCTCTTTCTCCCCCTCTCTCGGTCGCCAGTATATAAATATATGGGTTTTCTGTTTGCAGCTGGTTGAATACAACAATGATTGAAAATCGTAAAATTCTATACACAAGTGATCTTGATGGTTTTGATAAGGTAAATTTTGATCCCGTATCATATATTAGATGTAAGTTAATCGTCATTATTTATTTATATCTGTCATACTCATATGTGATAATGGGATCCTTTCTTACAATTCTGCATTCTGCTTCCCCATGCTCTTCTCTTTTCTGGAGGTTTGCATGACGACCCCTTACAGTTGGCTGTCTTGACAATTAGAGCCTATATTCGACTTGTATTTAATGAAGTTTTTCTTTTACATGGCGTTGTTCTAAACTTAAAAATCGTGAAATAGAGTGGTCAGTAGATAACTTGGCCATTTGCTACACGTGTGCAGAGAAAACTGCCATCTCCAGGCTTTCAAGTCGAAGTAGTTCTGGTTGATTATGATCCTGCTGCTGTTTCTGCAAGGCCATCGGAGACTAGTGAAAATTCCGGTGCCAATTCGGTCTCAAGACCACCCCCTCCAGTTGAGGAAGCCACAGCCGCAGCTGCTGCTAAGGAGACAAAGAAAGACAAAGACGATGAATTTTCTGACAGCGATTCTGAGGAAACTGCATCCTCAAAATCCAAGCAAACTGGCATCTCTCCCCAAGCTTCAGCTGGACCTGTGACTGCAAAAGATGCTACAGCTCCGAACACTGATCCAAATCAAATTGCAGATTTGACACATAAAACAGAGCAAGTCTCCTTGGGATCTTCAGCTTCTGATGCGGTGGGGAAGGAAAGCGTTGGAGCAAGCGGAGCCGGGGAGGTAAGTGAGTTCAAGGCAATGGCTGCTGATGCGTCGATTTTCTCATTTGGAGATGACGACGATTATGAAAGCGAGTGAGGGGGAAGTACGCATGCATGCTTGGAAGAACTGTGTACATATATGGTTGTGAATATACATAAGTGGAGCCATGATGAGGTTGCGTGGATGGTATTCATTCATTATATTAAAAGTTATGTTGGTGGTTTGAATCTGCAGTGGGCGATGAATTGAATTTAACTTTCAATGTATTTCATCATATCTAATGTTGCTCAGGAAATTGTATTATTACACTCGTGCTTTTATTTGTTCTATTCTCACTCTGGAAATTTCAGTGCTTTTAAATTTGATTCAAATTTAAGCAGATGAGGCACAACAAGTCTTTCACAAAAAACTACTACTTGACAGTATTTTAAATGATCGATCATTAAATTATTTATGGTCTTGTCGTGGACCAGCCCCACTTTTGTGCATTTTTATCCCACTAAACTGTCTTATTCTATCATTCACTTTCATATAATTTATTTGTTTATCATTTCATTCTCATTATCTGAAAAGCTGCAATTTCAGAGTCTTATCTTAATGAGATGTGTGGTGTGGAACTCATCCTATTTCCGACTGAGATAAAATTTAAAAATTGTTTCCTCTAGCAAATAATATAATTAAAAAGAAAAAGTAATAGCGAATTGTTTTTGTGATGGTTCTTGTTCACTATTAAGTTGTGTTTATTACTCACTCACTCGATCACGAAAAATTTTCACACTTTTATTTTTAATAATTATACTATTTTTTTGGATTTACTATTAACTTTTAAATCTCTCAAATTACATATTTAATTATAAATAATGTGGAACTCCATCCACAACACATTCAAATTATTCGTTAAAATTCGTGCCGAAATCAAATGCGCAAGTATTTTGTGCACGAATATATGATATGATGTATAATTAATGTCAATGAAAATAATCTTCAAACATTTATCAACGGATGTAAGACTATTTTTTGGGTCCTGCATAAAAAGTATTCATTTCTCCACTAATTGCTTAGCACACTTTCTGATTCTCTTTAAACATAATGAAATATTATTATTTATGACGTACACTTTCTATCTCATTGTTTTTTATCTTAATAGTCAATAAAACACTCATAGTTTTAATAAAACGGGATTAAGAATAATGAGACGAAAAGAGTATTATTTTTTAAAATAAATATTAAAATATAATTGACTAACTTTTAAAAGAGAAATATATTTCTTTTTCAAAAATCAATCATTATTATTAAAATACGTGTTTGACTGAGATTATAAGCTTATTAAAACAGTTTATAAGTTTACGAAAGTTAGATTATTGCATAGTTTTTGGCTATAGCGAGTTGGCGTACCAAACAGGGAAACATTCAACTCAGTTAACGCGCTTCATTCAGGAAAACCACATGCTGCTGAGCAGAGATGGCTGGAATTTTCATGGAAGATTCAATCGACGCGCCCCCAATTTTATATAAGGGAACCCTAATATCTATCAACCCAAAATCCCAACTTGATTTCTTCAGCTCTGTTCTGGTGTTGGTTTTTCTATATTCAATTATACTCCGTGAGTAAATTAATAATTCGAATCAAGAGACGACGAAAGGTTACTGAGTATATATAAATATATAAAGTCAGCTGCTTTTGTGTAAACAATATTCAATAAAGTCAAGCCCTCATCTTCACACTTGTCATCTCATTCTCCTCCAATGTCGCTTACCGGAATCCAAGGTCAACTTCTCGAGATCACAGGTGCGGGTTCTTCTGCTTTGCGTGTTTCTCAATGTGTCATGGACAGGATTTGATCGATTGATTGATTTGTGTTCTGCTGTTGTTTGTTTTGTGGGGTTTCAGTTGTTGGCTGTAACAAATTGAAGGATACTGAATGGATTTCCAGACAAGATCCCTACGTTTGCCTTGAGTACGGGAGCACCAAATTTCGCACCCGAACTTGCACAGGTTGGCCTTTGTTCGTGGATTCGCTTTAACTAGTTGATAATGTTGATAAAAGTGTCTGATTTGATCCTTCATTTGTGTAGATGGAGGGAAGAATCCTACTTTTCAGGAGAAATTTGTGTTTACTTTGATCGAAGGCTTGCGGGAGTTCAGCGTTGTAGTGTGGAACAGCAATACAGTCACTTTCGACGATCTTATCGGCAGCGGAAAGTAATACACTGATCTGATTTTGTATCCCTTTTTATCAAGAATAACTCATCTATACATAACACACTTTTGTGGGATATTGATCTTGAATCTTGTTTTTTCAGGATTCCGTTGCAGAAAGTTTTATCTGAGGGTTATGATGATACCGCATGGCCTCTGCAGGACAAGAGAGGGAGGTATGAAAACTATCTACTACATTGCATTTTGTTGTTGTATAGCTTAATCCAATTGTTGTCTTCTCTGCATTTCAAGAGAGGATTGATCTTTCAAATAATGGATATTTATTTGGTTGGTAGAAAACATATCAATCGCTTTTCTTACCTGTCACCAAGTTAAATTAAGTGGCCAGACATTAAGTGATTGCCTTTTTCATAGATATCTTAGGGTAAAATTATCATTTTGAAGAAAAACGAGATCTTAGGCATTAATTAATAATTGTCTCACCTCCCCCTGCAGTGTTTAAGTTACTGGTTCAAATTTGTTTTTTCAATCTTTCCTTTTTCTCCATTTTCTACATTTGTATCTGTTGCTTGATTTGGGGTGCTATAGATTGTATTGAGCATTTCAGTTATTAATATGTGCACTATTCAACTAGTCTCTCCTTAGGAAGTTGGAAGTCTATATTCTAGAATGCCTATCTGCCTTAGAGAGCTTGCCGTCTTGTCTCACGAGAAGCTTGTAAGAGAATGTGAAACCAAAGGGGTGTTGTCGCTTTGTGGTGGAGGCAACATTAGAGTGGAATTGGGAATAGAGGGTTGAGAATAGAAGCTTAATTATTTAAAAATATTCTGGAATCTAGTATAATAGAGAAGTACTGATAAGTGCATCGACCTACACATTCACACTCAATAAGTCGTATTTAGGCAGCTAACATCCCCCGTCTCATCTGCAGGCATGCTGGAGAAGTTCGGTTGATAATGCACTATGCTAATGCCAAAGTAAGCAATAGATTACCCTTTTCTTTCTTCTGATTACTGGAGAATATCCTTCTACTTTGATACGAAAAATCATGTTATTTACTAGCAAAGTTGTTTGTATTTTGCAGAAGCCAGCAAAGACTAATGTCCCATCAGCTCCATATCCAAGTGCACCGCCACTTCCTCAATATTCAGCCCCTCCACCAGTAGCTTCTTATCCTCAGGCAAACTATCCTCCAATGAGCTATCCTCAAACGAGCTATCCTCCGTCAAGCTATCCTCCAGCACCTCAGTATCCTTCCTATCCTCCAAATTCTGCAGGATATCCTCCTCAGCAATATCATCAACCAGCCAGTGCTGCTTATCCTTCAGCATACCCTCCTACTTCAGCATATCCACCGCAGTCAGCATATCCCCCTCCTCCGGGCCCACATTATCCTCCTCAAGGTAGAGTTTTTGCATCTAACTGGACTGTCATGCTACTGAAGGTCTAGAACTAACATCAACTTTTTACTTCCTTGAAGGTTCATATCCTCCATCCCCATATCCTCCTCCCCCATTCTAAGGTAACAAAGTCAACGAAGGAAACAAAGAAGCCGATAGCTGTCTGGGAGTTCAACATTCCGGAAGTGTATATACTTTGGTAGCTCATTGGCTTTTCTTCGTCGTATAATTAAGCTTTCGTACTTTTCTAAAACATTTCGTGTTGCTCTGTGACTTACTCTAGAGAAGGAGCTTTTGATCTGTATTAAGTATGTTCCATCTCCCATATTTGCTTATCTTGTACATTGTCCCTCCAAATTTAATTGGAAATCATATATATTCTATGATGATGTTTGTGAAGAAAAAGGTTGTCAATGCGAAGGTTGAATAATTACACATCATGCGATGATTGGACATGTCCATAAATCATAACAGTAGTAAAAAGAGAGATAGATAGGGAGTTTCTTTCGGCGTCCACTCTCATTTCCACTTATATTTTCTTTATATCTTTTCTTGCCACTCTCATCAACCTAATCATTATTCATCTCAATATTGGGGTCTCACTATATATGCCTACATGGGTATTTGGTGCATAATCTATCTTTATACAAAAGGGTTTTCTTTAAGTTTGGATGAAGGAGACGATGACACTTTAATTGAGATGATAGTGTGCAATTGTGATTCTTGTTTTCACCCAAACCATACTTGGATCAACCATGAAAACCAAGATTTCATATAAAATGGTGGTTGTTTCATGGGCTTGGCTCATTCTAACTTAGATCTTGATTTCAATGATGTTTCGTTTTTCCATTATTAGTAATACAATAAAATCTACAAAGTCCTAATTATTTTGTTAAATAGCCTAGTATAATTAATTGTTAATTAATATAATAAAACCAAAGTTATGTAGTAGCTAGCATGCATTATGTTGTATGGCTGAGACCTGACATCTTTTTATAATGTTTTAATAATATTGAATGCACCATAATTTAATGTAAGATTCATAATTCCTAACTTGATTGGCCGTACGTATGTGTATGTAATACTCATCAATCATCATGGACAAAATCTACAATTAAGGTGGTAACTAGAACATTATTGTCCCCATATAATTATATGGCCCCACCCCACATCCCCAAAATATTATAAATAAAATATTCAATAAAGCAAAATAAAAAATTTATAATGTACTTATACAGCATAATAACACTAATCATTTGGGATTTATAATGTGGGGGAGAAATGATTTGCCACTTAGGAAAAGGACAGACAAGAAATATTTTCACTTGAATCTTGCTATATACATATAACTGTTGATGTTTTTATACAACCAGTAGTTGTTGGTTAATGGATGATTAGGATGGATTACAACTGTAATAAAGGCTACTTTTTAATATCTAATCACAACCTTTTTGGGGTTTTGCATGCATGTGGTTGGCATCCTTGATCTATCAATCCAAAGTTGATGTCCAATATTTGGTTATTCCAAAATATAACTGGATCATGTCTCTACTAAATCTTGCTTTAATGATATGTTTGTAGTGAAACAAGATTGTGAAATACTATTGCAATTTGATCAAATAGATGCACCATCCCGATGGACGGATTGACATCAAGTGATTGATATTATCCCATCAGGACCATAAATTAATGATTCAAATGGTGAATCTATCAAATTTGATCAACCATTAACAAGTAATCATAATGTGGGTAAATTTGGTTAGGGAGATGCCGAAATAGTATTTCAAGATCCATTATGTGTCCAAAATTTTTTGGTATTCTTCGCATTATCTGTTATTTAGGCGCAATTCTTTTTAGTTCTTAAAAAGAAATAGTTCTAGAAGGTTCCATTCACTGAATGACTATACACACCCTCTTTCTCTTGTAGAAATGGAAACAGATATTGAATGAGTAATTACTCTATTACTAAATCATTTACTCCACCAACCATGTAGTTGATGCAACATGAATCACATAGGAAGAGTTAGGTTCAATTTTTTATGTATTTTTTTTTTTTTTGAAACTGAATTAGGTGCAATCTTTGGTAACACTAACATAAGGTAGACTAAATTCATAGGTGCAATTGAGGTTTTAAAACAAGTGATTAAATAGTGCTGAAAAATGGGAGACAATACAGCACTATTAGTGGCTTTTGAAGTCAATAATCAACACAAATGAGGGGCAGAAACAGAGCTCAGAAGCAACAGCATTGAAACAACTATCCTCCTATAAAAGTCCTTTTGCTTTCCTTGGCCAACTATATATTTCTTAATTAATAAAGTTTTGGCCAGGTTGCTTTAATTAAATATTTTATTCTTTAATTCCGAATATTAAGAAACTATACCTCTTTTTATAATGGAGGATTTTTTTCTCAGAAAAAAGAAGATTTTGTTTATCAGATATCAGAGTATTAGTCAATATATCAAAATAAACTCAGTTTAAAGGTTAAACACCCCCTTCGATATTCAAGTAATAAAATTATTCAAATGTGTACAAATATTAAAAACCTTGCTCCAATTCTTCATATCTAGGGGTGTCAAATCGTGCGGGTTGGGTTGTTATCGGGTCGACCTGATAACAACCCGACTTGTTAAGGTCAAACCTGAACCCGACCTGTTAAGGTTTTGCTGAACCCGAACCCGAACCCGACCTGCTAAGCTCAAACCCGAACACGACACGAACACGATAACTTTCGTGTTGACACGACACAATAATGACACGACACGTTATCGACACGATAAAAAATTAAATTTATATGATAAAAAATATAAAAATTATAAATTTATAATAAAAAATAATAAATGCATAATTTTTAAAATTTATAGAATATATTCATTTTTAGATTTTAAAAAAATACAAAATATTTTAGAAAAAATGTATCACAAATTACATTTACTTCAAAATATAAATAATTAATATATTATAAAATTTTCTTATCAGGTAACCTGAACCCGACCTGTTAATTTCGTGTTCTTATCAGGTCAACCTGATAACGACCCGAACCCGATAAGGCTTGACACTAACCCATTAATTTCGTGCGTGTTCGTATCGGGTTATCGTGTCGTGTCAAAAATTGACAGCCCTATTCATATCTATAAGTTTCTTTGACTGGTCTCATATAAGCTTCCCGAATTTGAATTCGTTTTCCAGTTTCATATATTTGGTGCAAGTCCAGATCCACTGAAATAATATTTTTAATCGCTATCTTACTTTATTCCCCTTTAATTTTTTAAATATACTTTAATAATCTTTGCTTTTTACTTATAAAATTTGTTAAAAAGAGAAATAAAACTACTTTGGTGGGATGCCCAAATCAAAAAAGAGGGACTACATTGGTGATATAGATGAAATATTATTTTTAGTATAATTCGTATTATTAAGCTTGATATACTTTTTTTATTGGGACGTCTCACTGAGCTTGACACATCCCAAAAATAGTAAAAGCTATATATTTAAAAAGTTGTGGATTCTACCACCTTCATCACTCTTACACTATTTTATACACTATTCTTAATAACTTGTTAGAAAAAAAGTTGTCAAGCTTAGTTGGACGGAAGAATATTAAAATAAAAAAAACTACATATTTGAGAGAGAGAGAGAAGTGGAAGAGATGGTGATGATTTGAAGAGATAGATGTGTAGTTGGTGACATGTGTGGGGAAGCTACTTGCCTAATTATGGGATTGGGAAGGAACCCCTCTTTTCGCTATAGTAGTGGCCTTAGCCTATATTATCATCTCCAATTCTACTTGCTTTTTTTTTCCTTTAAATTTAGGACTAACATTTATACTTCTAATTAATATCATGTATTAGCATTTTTATCAAAATAATTATAATTATATGGTATTTGTGGTAATTTCACATAGTGCTCATCTCCTATTTACATATGACAATGGACTATTTAGCATTTAATATTTTGAAGCTTCACGAGAGAGCCTTCTATGATCATATATTCATAATAAGTTGATAACGTTTCTCTTAGAAATGCTACTTTTTTAAGTAAATTGATTTGCACAAGTACTCTATCCATCCATCATTCCATCTATATTCTTCTTTTATATTTTATTTTGAGAGCCTATCAATCTATACTTGATTGTGCAGTGTCTCTTAATTTTGCTTCCCTAAGAGGTTCTTTTTGAGGGCCCCTGCTTGGTATGTGTGCCTTTACGTTTCATTTATTAATAAAACACACACTAAATACGCCTAAAGAAACACTAAAACACACACTAAATCCTTGCAAAAATTACTATTACTAATATTAATTGATTTATAGGCCTAAAGAAAGGACAAGCGTGACACCCACTCTGATAAAATCTCCCCCTTTATCTCTATGTTTTTTAGAACTCACTATTTCCCACATTTACATCGAGAGAGAGATAGAGAGAAAATAAAACAAACAACAAATCTTTTGCCTCAACAATGGTGTTCTTCACTTTACTCTCTGCCTCTTTTCTTGTATAATGAGCAGAAGAAGAGGAAGAGGAAGAAGAGGAGCATCAATGGCTATTGACCAAACCGCAGAGAGATCCTTGCTCGACGCCCTCTACTGCGAGGAAGAAAAATGGGGAGACGTCATCGACGACGACGTCACCACTGAAATCACCATCTCTCCCTCCCCACTGCTGCCCTTGGAGCAAGATCTTTTCTGGGAAGACGATGAGTTGCAGACCCTTTTCTCGAAGGAGAGAGAGACGTGTCCCAAACCCAACGATTCTGCGTCTCCAGCAAGAAGGGAATCGGTGGAGTGGATTCTCAAGATCAACGCTCATTATGGCTTCTCCGCTCTCACTGCGATTCTCGCAGTGAACTACCTCGACCGCTTTCTCTGCAGCTTCACCTTTCCTCAAGGGAAGCCATGGATGATGCAGCTTGCTGCTGTTACCTGCCTCTCTCTTGCTGCTAAAGTTGAAGAAACCCACGTCCCACTTATCTTAGATCTTCAAGTATGTACTGTTTCTTACTTCTTTACTCACTGCATTTTCCTTCAATACGTTTGCTGTCTTAATTCGAGGATTCCTATGTTTATAGGTTGAGGGTGCCAAGTATGTGTTCGAGTCGAAAACCATTCAAAGAATGGAGCTTCTGGTGCTTTCTGGGCTGAAATGGCGGATGAATCCAGTCACCCCAGTTTCATTCCTCGATCACATTATAAGGAGGCTTGGATTGAAGAGCTACATTCACTGGGAATTCCTCACCAGCTGCGAGAATCTCCTCCTCTCAGTTGCATCAGGTTAGAGCCACCATTTCACTTCAAGATTCGATTTTTTTTCATCTTCTAACATTAATGCAACAAACAAAACGAACTTTGAAAAAAAACTAAATCTTTAATATGTAATACAGATCCAAGATTCACGCTTTATCTCCCTTCTGCATTGGCAACTGCAACGATGCTTCACGTCATCCATCGATTCGAGCCACGTCACGCCGTCGAGTACGAGAATCAGCTTCTTAGCGTCCTTAAAATCAACAAGGTTCTTGAAATAATCTTGATTCAAGTCTCCAAATTTGAATAAAGAATACCCTAGTCCTCTTTTGTATCGATTCTTTATCTATATTGTATTGTTATTACAGGAAGAAGTGGATGAATGTTACGAGGTGATTAGAGAGGTAGTTTCAGACACTGGTTTAGAAGGGTATAACAATGGATTAAAGCGTAAAACTTGTCAAGTTCCAGGTAGCCCAGATGGAGTAGTGGATGCTATTTTGAACTATGATAGTTCTAATGATTCATGGGGGGTTGAGTCTTGTGTTTCTGCATCATCTCCTTCACCCAATCACCATCACCATCACCATCATGTGTTGAAGAAGAGAAGAGTTCAAGAACAGCAAATGAGACTGTCATCATTCAGCAGAGCCATTGTGGATGCTGTTGGGAGCCCTCATTAGTACTAGTAATTGTTTCTTGCAATGTGGAGTAAAGATTAAATGGTCTTTTCCATCAACAACTCTTCCATATGTGCACAAGGAGAAAGGAAACAGAGAGAGTTGGTAGTGGCAGTAAATGAAGAGCTGGCAATTTAAAGAATGAGAGAGAGGGAGAGTGAAGAGAGACAAGAGTAGTAAAAAAGACAAGAAGCAATGAAGAATATCTGCACTCTGTTTACTATACTTATGTTTAATTGTTCTATCTCTCTCTCTCTCCCCTTCTCCCTCCCTCGTAAGGACATTTCATGAATTGAGGCATATTTTAATGTTAAATAATCTTTGTTGTACATAGATCTCTTTCTTGTTTTATCTCTCTCTGATTTTTTTAAATCATTACTTGCTGGTTTAATTGGCTTGGAGGGAAAATATTTAAATGAAAATAGGAAAATAGGAAAAAGATGAATTGTGGGTCAGTGTGGTTTGACCTCGATTGATGAGCCACTCTTTCATCTTTTTTCATCTTCACTTCTGCTTCATCTCTTCTCTTTCTTGGCTGGCTTTGTCTGAATTTGGGTATCACAGTGGCTTTCTTTTCATGCTCAAACCTAATTTCTGACTTAAATACCAAATCCCAAATCTATATATGCATGCATATTTATTTAATGTTGAAAGTGTAATCCTTCAACATTTTGTACGTATATATATTTATAATAATGTATATAGTCCCTAAGCTTTAATTAGTCAGCATGCAGCGTGCATGGTTGAATTTTAAGCCATGCACAAACACTAGGTTGGAATTTATTTTTAATTCTAAATCCTATATGATGATGTTTATTATTTGTAACGTTATTGTTGTCATCTTAATTCATGTATGTATGATTGAATTACGGATAAATTGAAATGAACTATTTTTCAATATTTCTCAATATTTAGGTTTTCTTTAATTGGGTTTGATGCTTCTATTTTTCCAAGTAATTCATGATTTAATTTGTAAAGAGTAAAGTCCTTATATTCAAGCTTTATCTTAAGCGTGTGTATATATATATATATATTACCTTTGGACGTAGTATATATTAAGTGTAAAATATCACCTAAAGAAAATTATAAACTGTGGGAAACTGAATTCACATCACAGCAGAAATAATTGGCTAATTCCCTTTACTACCTGACTTTGGATTGAATATCATGTATATACGATAAATTAGTAAAATAAATGTAAAGTCATGAAAATTCATGATCAAAGTGAATCAGCCAATCTCAAATGGTGATTATTTTATTAAGAAATAAATAATTTAATTAAAAATTAGATGAATAGAAAGACATCGAGTAGCTAACAGGTGTGATCTTAAGTTTGGTCAACATAAGACAATTGGGTGAGAGACATAATGATCACAAGGTTGATTGCTTAAAGAGTTTTAAGCATATGCAGATCTTTTTTATCTTCTAATTAATTTGTATGTTTACTATGATAATTAATGATTAGGAACATTGATAATTATAAATGCACCGTTGAATTTATAATCTCAAGTTCCCAAACTAATTTTTGTTGATTCTAATTAGTTTCCTTGTAAGTGCTAGATTTTATTGATCAAGAATGTAGCTTAATTAAATACCTCTAGTTTAGAAAGGCAGATTGAGTGTCTCATACTTTATGTTTAACTAGTTTGTGCACCCGTGCTATGCACGGTAATATGTTATTCATCAATAATTTATGCATAGAGATATTTAAAATAATCGAAAATGATGTAATCAGATAATAATCGGTGGTTTTAGAACCTTAATCATAAACGATGGTTCGATTTCAAATCATGACTGTGTAGAGGACGGTTCAGTTATAATTTCAAAATTTTGAAACCATGATCAGCGATCCAAACCAGTAACTTCAATTTATTTTATCCAATTCAATTTATTTCTTATTTGTAAAATGTATTTTTATATAATTCACAATAACACATTAAAACTTATGAATATATTAATAATAAAATAAATTAAAAATCAAAATTTAATTTTGGAATTTGGAAATTAATAAAACTTTATGATTTTATATAATAATATAATAATATTTAAATTTTATTTTTATAGTCATTCTAATTTTTAAATTAACAAATAAAACGACATTAAAATTTTGAAAAGTTAAATGATAATATAAATTATTACGTAATCATAATAATAAGAATTTTTAAATTTTCATATATATTAGTATTAATTTTTTGGATAGTTCATAAATATAATTCTAGCCGTTCTATATGGTTCGATTCCAAATCGTGAACTATCTTAAAAACGATTTGGTTCTGATTTTGAATATTCGAAGGAGTTAGGTTCCAAACTACAATCATGAGCACTTCTACTTCTGTAATTTTATAAATTTTAATTGGTTTAAATACTAATAATAATTAATTGATCATATAATAAAATTAACATAGTCATATTTATAAATGTTATAATTTTTAGTTGTTTGAGCAATTTTTTAATTAATATTGATCTACATATAATTTATCTCACAAAGAGTTGATTGTCTAAAAATATCTCTCATTGTGTTAACTAAAAGTAAATATGAACGATTCATATTTTTATATTATATTATTTTTTATTATTTTATATTTAATAAAATAAAATAATTTTAAATATTTTCTCTAAAAATATAAAGACATCCATTAAAAAAAACTTTATAATGAGCTTCTATGCATGATCTCAATTTATAATGGATTGAGTTTCAACTTTCATGCATAATATTAAAACATATTATAAAGAGTATTCAACTTTATAATTAGGAACATTATAATTTAGTAAAATATATTATATGTATAAGAATATGTATACATATAATTGTTTTCAATTTACTAATGTATTATAATTTTTCATATTAAATTTATATTTTATATAACAGGGTTGGGTTCAGGTAGAAAGTAGTATTTTGGTAAAAAATAGGAAGTGATCTACACCCTTGATCGGACCAAATCTAACGGTTGGTGTAAATTCGCGCATTTCACACACACTGTGTGTTGAATTGTTGTTGGACAGTTCAAATAAGGGCAAAGTTGTCAAATTTTCTACTGGCAGTTTTTGGAAAGGTTTTAAAAATAAGAAAGAGGCGAAAATTAAGGACAAAATATAAGGTAACTTCCCTTCAACTCAACCCGCTCAAAAATCGAAAATCATTCATCCCAAAAAAAGATTCGATCTTCTCATTTGTTTCAGACGAAGAAGACAACGATTTCGAGACGAAGAAGACGATGATTTCGATATTACACTCACTCCCAGCAGTCGCGCGGTTCAAAGTGTGAATAAACGAAGTTCAATAATCATTCTGCCCAAAAAAAAATTGTATTACATATACTGTTAATTGAGTTGAATTGTAGTATTTGTGTTTATGCGTTGTATTAGAATGTAAAATGAATTGTTATTGTCATCATTATGTATAAAACAGTCAAATGCATTGTTATATTCATATAAATGGCGATCTCCTCCCCCACCACTTCTGCCGCCGCACTCCGCCTTTTCTTCCACGACTGCTTCGTCGGCGGCTGTGCCGACATCCTCGCCCTCACGGAGGTTTACTTCCTCGACCTCCCCAGCATTAATCTCTCCAACGCGATCGGAGATATGGAATTGGATTTTCCGGACATCGAGATACGAGAGAGAGAGAAATGGCGACGGCGGGGTTGAGAATGGCTGAGATCTACGCTCCATCTATACAAAATATTTTCTCTCTCATCACATACAATATAACCGCATATCAGTTCCTTAATTAGTGGAATTGATTTATTTTCTCTCTCATGTTATTTTTACATAAATGTCCCTTGTTGAACTGTCAAACAACAACTCAACACGCACTGTGTGTGAATGTGTGCGAAAATCCTAGATTTAAAATCAACCGTCCGATTTGGATTAATCAAGGGTGTAGATCATTTCCTATTTTATACAGAAAAATCACTTTCTATATGATCTACACCCTTATATAACATATATCAAATTAAATGTATTGTCGAGATCTTTAATTTAATATGCATAATATTGCAAATATTTTTACGAAGAAAATAAATAATTTTAGGAGAAATGTGTTATAGGAGAGAGAAAATAATCTATAAAGTTTTAAAAATTAATAAGCTAAACGCTTAATATAAATCAAATTCAGTTGTACATGTATATTATGATTTATTCAATATTCAAGTTATCTTGTTGCTCTATTGGTTCACAATATAGCCTTCTTTAGTTGTAGGATTATATTTGCCATTGAAATTGAAGTTATTTACAAAATTTACCACTCAAATTGATTTCAATTGGAATGCTTCCTGTTTTATATATATATAGATTTATAAGCATTTTTTTTATTTTAATTTTATATGTTCTAGTCATAATATACGAGTTCATTCTATCCGAATATGATATAATATTTTTTAATATCTAATGTCACTTTTAATTTAATTTTTAGTTTTTATGATATAATAGTTTTTTTTAAATTTATGAAATATTGCTCGCTCCGTCCAGAAACTTATTTACTTTTTGTCATTTCAATTCGCTGACAAAACTTTTTTACACTTAAAATTTGTCATTTTATAAAAAAAATTATCACTATACTCAAACTACACTTTTTAAACAATTCCATAAACACCCAAACTGTACACATTACACACTCTCATACAAAATCGAAGACTACATTAAAACCCGTTACATATCAAATTGTTAAAAAATTTGATGAACGAAGCGAGAGTATGTTATATCATAATATAATTTTATATTTAATAAATATTCATTCTTTTGAAGTCCTCACACCTTACCAATATATAGAATCACACTATATAATTAGAAAGAAAAATAAATAGTAAAAAATGAAACAATTATCATTTTCTTAGGGTGTGTGATTATTCCATTAGATATATTTTCTGTTTTAGGATTATTCTTTATGTAGTGCGGTGAAATAACACTTTTTACCATAAGAATTAAATTACGGTATTTAATATCATATATTAACAAAACGTCCGTATTTCTCCTTTATACTTTATTTTCACCAATCGATTTTATTAACTCAATAAAGATAAAAATATCATAAGCTTTTACTTTATATTTTATTTGTTACCCTCTTTTTTATTCTTTATTTCCTATTATTGAAGCGCTATAATAAAAGTTTTCTGTCCCTTTATTGCTTCTTGGTATTATCAATTTTTTAAAATTAATTGAGAGTGTAGAGAATGTGAGCATGCCTAAAACTCTTTTGGCTTTTCTTATTTAGTTGTGTCTTTTTTCACGTGTTACACATACATTTTTGTTACAAATTTTTTATTTTAATTAGTCAATATATTTATCATGTCCCACTTGGTGCAATTTTTGGTCTCAATAATCTCCATAATGATCTACCACTTAATAATACTACAATCAAAAATATATGAGGGTAAAATTTAATATTTCACTTTTATCTTTCATACTCTATATTTATAATAAAATTTATCATTTTAATTTTATATTTTAAAATATTTTTGTTTCTAATATAACAAAATCATAATTAATTATTATTTGTAAAAAATTAATATTTTAAAATTTATACAGCCTAGAAAATAAATTTAAAATGACATGAAATGTTAAAAAATAATAATTATATAATGCAATGAATATTAATAATAAATATAAAATTTAAGTAAAATATATATATTTAAATAAAAAAATTAATTAATATTTAATAATGGGACAAAATATGACTGTATGAGATTCAAAAAGTGAGAAACTAAATAAATTTAAATCATAGAAGATAATATTATCATCTAAATGATTCTAAAAATTAGCTGTAAATTAATCAACATATCTTCTTATTCATGCATGACGACATATTGACATATGAAAAAAGCACAAATATAAAATAATCCGAAAATAAAGTGATTGAATTAACATTTTATTAAGCATACATACACGTGGCTAATGGGAAAATGTCGGAGCAAAAACTAAATAATCCACCACTACCAAGATTATATTGGTAACAACCCTAAATTAATATAGAATTTTCATAATTCTTTTAGTTCCCAATGTTAATAATCTCGAACTAAGGTTTATTAAATCGAATATATATAATTAATAATAGCACAAAATTGAATGTAAATGGATTTGCAAAGCAAAAGCGAGGAATGTGGAAGGAGAATAAGAGATCCATGAAAAGGTCAAAAGCTATATATTCGAAACTTGAGACAAAATCGAAGATTTCGTGGAAGATGTCCTTTTTTTTCCCTCCAACAAAATACACACACATACATAAATGCTTGTGATCATCATTTCGATTATTAATTAATTATTGCATTAATCAATCAATTAATTATAACATATGTACTAGCTTAACTAATTTCCAATTTCAACATCATTAACAAGACCTCTGCACATTCTAACAGTACTTAATTTAAGGGTTTTGTCGTAATTATAATGATTTTTAGGACTGAATATATAAGGGCAGCTAATTAATTAGTGGGCTTCCTGAAGAGCCAAATTACAGATTTATTTATTACTTTTATAACAACCTAATTAAAAACAGTTTCATTGTTTAGTAGAAGAATCTAACCTATAGATGCTTAAGAAAGTCAGTCAGTATAAAAGAACTGAATAATATATATCAACTGAAAAGGTTAATTTAATACTATCATTATCCTGTATTATTATCTGACAATATCGAAACCAGACACATTTACATGAACTTATAATACAATGACTGCATTTCCAGATTAAGTCAACTCAAATAATTGAATGACAAAACAGAAAGATAAAAAAAACTAAGTCCAAAGAGTGAAAGATCAGTTTGTCCACAAACAATAATTGTTGTATAATTGTATGATGCTCAATGGCACTTTACCTATTAATTATTATTTTCATTAAAAGTGATAAATGAATTAGTTCTCCTCTTTTGTTTAAAGCAAACAAAATATGGTGAAAAGTAAAAAGAATTAATGTGGAATAGAATTTTCCCTTTTGTTTTTTCTGTTCCATTCTCATAGCTGTAAAGCTGTAAGAAACTGAAAAAACAAGAGGGAAATGGGCACTTCCTCATTTAAATATGGGTGAATATCAAAGTCTAAAATTGGACCAAAATATATCATTTTAATTTATGAATAATATTGCAACCTTTTGTTTGGTCCCTCAATAATGAATATATGGTGTACTCATTGTTTTCTCCACTCTCACAAGGAAAGATTGTTTGGAGGTACTTTTTCATTATTACTCACAACCTTTTGTAGATGTGCTTGCTGTTCTCACAATTTATTCACATTTGACTTTCCACTCAAATGCATGCTTCATCATTTTTGTATCCAATTGCTATTACTCTAAATTTTACCTTAAGATCTCAATCAAATATGCCAATTTCAGTTTCATCCTTCAAATTATACTCCCATCCCACTAAAACTGACTTGTTTTGACAAAATCTGTAAGAATTTTTTGGTCAAACCAAACAAGTTTTAGTAGGACATAGAGAGTATATTATAGTACTCCCCCTATCCCAATATTCATGATCATTTTTTCTATTTCACGACGTTCCAACATTATTATCCATTTACCTAAAATGACAAAAGGTTAGTAAGAACTACTTGATCCAATGTTCTCTTTCTGAGTGTTTATTGATTTGCGTGTCGAAAATAAGGGATCAAGAATATTAATACAGACGAGACGAAGTATGTTTTATTTCTTCCCAATAGTATTATCATCTCATTCTCTTATTAAGCTAATATCAAGTTGTGAATTGTAGTATGATATTTGTAGCTCCCCAAAATTGAGGCATGGTCAAGACTCAAGAGGACACACCCATTGAAACATAGATCTAGTAATTAAATAAAGTACTTATTTAGCACCCCAAAAATTAAATGCCTCGACCACCTCATAAACATATATTGTAGTATCCACAAAAAACATTAGTATCAAATGTTTCCAATTGAAATAATTTATGATTGTAACCAAAAAGCAGAAGGCAAACATAAAAAACAAACATTGAGCATTAAATTCATGCCTCAATTACCAAATCCACATGGGCCCAGAATCCAAATGGGCTGCTGAGTGGGCCTACACACACTCCCCGCGTGAGTCATATTATTGTCTTTACTTATCCTATTAAATTTCTCAATATAAATATTGTCACTCATAATTAAAATATTCATATATTATTTTAGATTTAATTATCTATTTTTAGATCTAGAAAGTTATATAAAAATAGACAATACCTATAACTAACGTGTTATTTTTGTTTTTTTTTTCTGACGCAATTATTAAGAAGAGTGTATATAATAGTTTAAGAGTTAAAAAATAGTAATATCCATGTTTTTTAAAGAGTTAATTTTTGCTATTTTTAACTATGTCGAGATTATTGATACAATCTAAAAACAAAAAATATGACATATTTAGTGGAATTGAAGGAGTTGTGTGTCTAATACTCATCCGTTCAAAGATCATGTCATTTTGATCCGTCACAAGTTAGTAGATCTAATTTATTATATTTAAGTAATTTTGTGTATTGAGTGAAGTTTGAGTTTCACTTAATTTATTAATTTTAATGAGATTGAATTATTGAATGGAGCGACTCTATTTGCTATAAATGAAAATCTGATCTTTTATAAATGAATCTAAATAACATAATGTAAAGAATTTTCGTAAACAATCAATTTGCTTTTATTTTAGTATTAATAATATGGAAAAAGTTAGTAGGTTGAAGTTGAATAATTGAAAGGGCAAGTGGGTTGAAAGGGCAGAAAAGGATTGTACGAGAAACACATTAAAGAGTGTAGTTTGAAGTAAGCCATTTTGTGCGTGATAGATGGTTCTTGCAATTAATAATTGTTTGGAAATGTTGAGCCAAAGATGTAATGACACTCTGCTCTATCACCAGATTAATATTTATTACATAGTATCTCCGTATGGGCCCCTTTTTATTTATCACCAAATTTATTTTAATTTCTCATTACTATTTGACGATGTGTAGTCTTCGAAATAAATTAAATTATATTGAAATTTAATATGGTAGTTATTCTTCACGAGTCATGAGGAATATGTGGTTTTGCTTTCATATAAATGTACTTGAAGTGGGTATTATTAATTAAAATCTACTAACCTTTTCTGCATACCATAAATTCATGTTAAATTCGATCCAACACATTAAAACCCTCCTTCTGCATAGTAGCATAAGTCCTCCGTGACAGAAGGCTCGTGAATTAAACTATGGACAAAATTAATAAATAAACAAACAAATTTGAATATTCAAGAAGAGTAATTGGACATAGAGAGAGCCCACAAAAATGGAACCCTATGAAGTGAAGTAATGGTGTGATGGCTCAATTCGAGAAAGGGGAATGTGAATAAGTTGTGGAGAAGAGAAAGAGACATGAAGCATTCAATGTGCAGTGAATTTGGCTATACTCTTCATTTATAACTTAGGTGGTCCTAGACAAGTAGCATCCTTCCATAGTAAAAGTAATTTTCAACTTCAAAAACAAAAAGGGCTTAAGTATAAACATTTCAAATTACTAATTCAAAATTTAGGGGTGATAAATTTATATACTCATTCTGTTCCACTAAAAATAGTCATGTTTGATCAAAAAGCTCTCACGGATTTGGTCAAACGTGGTCACTTTTAGTGGGACGGAGGGAGTAGTATTTGTATTGACGCGGGACACACCGTAATGAGGAGTGGCGGACATAGAAAACATTGTTATCAGGAGCTGAGATTCGATGTAACAATTTAAAAAATAAATTTTGCTTTGATTCAAGCTGATGGTAAGAGTTTTTGTACAAATATATGTAAAGATACTGATAAATTTACAATTTTTTGGTAGGGGAGCCCCTCATTTAGTGGTTGTGTATCCGCCACTGAGAATGAGAAAGATTACCATAATGTGCAGGTATAGGACAACATATTTGATGGGTGCTTAAACGATTTGTATTGAATACTTATACAATCAGATGCATCTTATTTTCCGATGACCAATCTATGAAAACTCCAAGGTGCTTGACTTGGGATAGAATTAAAGTCATCCGTGATTCCGTAGTTCTAGAAAAGGTGTCAGTTAAGGAAAATCATAAGTGATTTCCTAGTTCAGGAAAGTCATCAGTAATTTTGTATAACAAAAGATACTAGATAAAATTATTGATGGTCTGTAAAGTTAGCCGTCAGTTCCGGAAAGCATTACAATAATTCATTATTCATTGTAGTTATAGAAGGTATAGTGTGATATATCAAATCTAGTTCATCATGCAGGTTACTCTTGTGCTAAAAGAAGATAGTAAATGGTGGTAGTAGTACTTATATGAATTTGGGGGTAAAATAGATGGATGAGTAGTAAGGTGTTTTGCAGGGTATAAATGTCACTTTTGAAGGGAAGGCAAAACAGACAAATAAAAGAGGGGGTAATAAGCACGTTCCAGAACTTGTGAAACTTTTTTAGTACTATAATGGAAGCAAGCATCTCTGCTATAACACTCCCATTTGGAGGTATCTCTCTATATTGTTACCACTTCTACTAACAAGTAACAACTACCCTTGTCTTCTTACTATAGTATATGTGAGTATATTTGTGTAATGTCACCTTCATTTTGGTGCACAACTCCCATACAACAATCTGCATATCGAGGGTTCAGAGGAATCGAACCCCAGAATCAAATATAATCTGACGGTTTCGAAAACTATAATCGTATAAAGAACAATCTGATTGTGAATCAAAAAATTTGAAACCCTCAATCGTAGTTATTCAACATTTTTTAAAATCTTTAGTCAATTTTATTTTTTATATTTTATTAAATTATTGTTTATAATTTATTATGTTACATTTGAAATTGTAACTCAATATAAAAATACTAAAAAAATTTAGGTTGTTATGAATTGGAACAACCCAATATACATTGTAATGACCATGAATTAATGAAATCTCAAAAGTGTCAGATTAATGGTTCGATTTTGATCTGTAATCGAAACCCTTACATGCATATTTTATTGTAATACTTCTGAAAATTATTATGAATTGATTAATTTAAGTTATGTGGGGATAAAATTTGTCAGAAAATGAATTTTTTATTAAAGTTCAATATGGGCTGAAAAATAGTGTGTGCTTTGAAAATCAAATTCAGTTCTGCACACCGACATAACGAGTATGAACTATATAGCCAATATAAGCCAACTAGAACCACTAAATGGGCCAAGTTAACTAATTTATAATATGAGGCCCAAAGGGGAAGGCCCAATTGGACCAACTTGACCCGATTGAAATTTGGCTTAATAATTTGATACTTTTATAAACTGCAATCCATATATTTATATAAGATACTATCTCCTTAATATAGGTATATATATTTATTAAAACTCAAAAAATAAAAATTCATTTCAAATGTTTACTTACTAGTTACTACAAATAAGGCTGTAATAATGAAATTAATAGAGCAAATAAAATAGACTAGGAATGGATCCAATTATTTAAATATAAAAAATTACAATAAATTCTTGAATCCTTATAGAATAAAAAGTGGGCGATCAACATTGTCTTATTAGTGTATTTAATTACTCCCTTTGTCGTATTATTTATGTTATTATTAGTGCGAGATTGGGAGTATAATTGAATGTTTATCGTATTATATCAATTACTGTAATAAAATGAAGTGGAATGAAATTCTCATTTCTTGCAGACGACTCCTCGTCCGCCACTTCCAAAGCCACATTTCATGCTGGGAAGCTCCAGCATAGCAGCAGCCTCTTCTTTTTCTCGGGCGTTCAACATGGACACAGCACAGTCAGTGGCAAATATGTTTGAAACAGCAAACTCTCTGTCTCCTCCGAGCACTGGCATCGCCGCTCCCATCTTCACTCTACTCACGTAGTTGTCTCTGTATGTCTGCCCCAACACTCCATTCACATTAGGGTTCAAGAAAAAGAATTTGAATCCCAGCTCAAGATGAGCGAAGCAATCGTCATCAGTGATTGCGTAGTTGTGGACTCTGGATTCGTGGGGAGTGATGGGGACTACCTTAGCTGAGATCTTTAGCAGACCCTCCACTTCGATGACGACGCTGTTGGTGTCGCTGTCCCTTGTAAGAGTAGCTTCTGGAAGCGCCGGTGATTTCCACGTGGTACCTTCGGCGGCGGAGAGGGCGATGGGCTCGCTGTCTAGGGAGAGGGAGAGGCGGTCGACGGCGTCGTCCCATGTGGCGGTTTTCTTGGCGCCGATGAAGAGATGGTGGTTTCCGAATATAACGGCGATGGATTGGACCCAAGTGAAGTCTCTTCTCATATTTTGGTTTCTTTTTCCGATGAAGTGGGCGTTGATGTGGAGGTTGGGATCGGTGACGAGGCAGAAATCGTGATCTTTCTTTCCGTGGAAGTAGAAGGTGATGCCGTCGCCGCCGATGAAGCGGGGGTCTTGGCACACTGCTCCGGGCATGTCACATTCTGTATTATTGGAAATGGGGTAAGAATTAAAAGGAAATGAAGGCCTTATCAATAATATTATAAGTTGATTTAGTAATGAAGGGCTTACTGCAGACTGGCTTGCACGTGACGCAGTCAACCTCACACGTATCAGGGCAAGAGGTAGGGCACACATGCTCAACACCATAACATTGGGGGTAGTTTCTGTTCCTGCACCTCCGTCTCCGGAGTCCCGCGCCGCTTTCTGATGGGGGAAATGGGGTGGGAGACGAAGGAGTGGATGGAGGTGGTGATGCAGGTGGAGTAGGGGAAGAAGGTGGAGTTGATGGAAGTGGTGAAAGGGATGGAGAAGCAGGTGGAGGGTAGGATGGTGAGGGGGATGAGTTTTCATCATTGGAGGGTGGAGGAGATTCAGAATTAGGAGGTGGACTAGTCTTCTCAGGAGGTGGAGCTTGAGTAGGAGTGGGAGACGAAGGAGTGGATGGAGGTGGTGATGCAGGTGGAGAAGGGGAAGAAGGTTGAGTTGATGGAGGTGGTGAAGGGGATGGAGAAGCAGGTGGAGGAGAGGGTGAAGGGGATGAATTTTCAACATTGGAGGGTGGAGGAGATTCAAAACTAGGAGGCGGACTAGCATTCTCAGGTGGTAGAGCTTGAGTAGGAGATGGGTTTGGTGAAGGTGACGGGGAAGGAGTAGAAGGATTTTGTGTTGGTGGAGGAGGTGATGAAGGTGGCGGAGAAGATGATGGTGATGGGGAAGGTGGAGAAGATTTTGGCATTGGTGGAGGAGGTGATGGAGTAGGATTTGGTGAAGGTAAAGGTGAAGGAGTTGGAGGTTTTGGTGGAGAAGGAGAGGACGGTGTTGGAGTAGGAGGTTTTGGTGAAGGGGAAGGAGAAGGAATATATGGTTTTGGTGTTGGTGGAGAAGATAATGAAGGTGGTAGGGAAGGGGATGGAGTAGGAGGTTTTGGTGAAGGCAAAGGGGAAGGAGTGGGAGGTTTTGGTGTTGGTGAAGGTGAAGAAGGTGATTGAGTAGGAGGTTTTGGTGATGGGGATGGAGTGGCTGGTTTTGGTGTTGGTGGAGGAGGTGAGGAAGGTGCTGGAGTAGGAGGTTTTGATGAAGGGAAAGGAGTGGGAGGTTTTGGTG